>JAFEMH010002880.1:0-305425 GCA_022495995.1 Adenophora triphylla var. japonica
AAGGGAGTTAGACTCACGAAAAAACTAAAGTAAAAATATGTCTGAAATGCTACGGATTTTGGCTATAAAAAGTATTTTGTAGTCAACACCCAATTCTAAGTTTTTCTGTGTCCAAAAAATTAGACAATGGACAGAGGTCTTAGAGAAAGGCTACTTTGGAGCGGCTTAACATTCTCAAGAAGGAAAATGTGATTTTAAAGGGGATTTGCATCCCATGCTTTGTCCCAATTTTCTTAGGCTTTGATTAGTGATCACTAAATATTTTGCAGGTGGTGATCTACTATATCGAAAGCCATCCTTAGGAAATACACGTGGGAACAAAGCACATTTCATTTGCTTGGAAAGGGGAGATTTAACTTTGAAATCAAAGATTTTATGTATAGAAAATGATTTTAGGTTTAGAAAAACATTTTCATAAGTGAGTAAAAGAAATGATTTGTGTAAGATGAAAGACAACAATTTAGAAATAATGTTGATCCTTGTAGAGGATCATCCGCAGAGATGAACTTCCATGGTGATCCTCTTGGATCTAGGGCGTGAAGAGAAGAACAAGTTACATCTTTAAGAAAGTATGAGATGCATGTAATGCATGGATGAGAGAGATTTTAGGAGTGGGGGGAGAAGGAGGTTATACCTATCTTCTTTGTGTTTATGTTTGAGGCTTGAATTTGAGAGTGATTAGTGAGTGAAATTTGGGAAAATAATCAAAAGAAAAAGGTGGCAATTCAAGGGAATTCCCACTGTTTTCTCTAGTATTTTCGCCAAGGTGTAAGTACCCCAATCTGGATCACCCCCTTTCAAACACACGGGAAACACCGTAGACTCATCCACGCAGTCTCAGAGACCTCTCTCACTCAAAACCCTCTCAAAACCCTCTCAAACCCCTGACGAACCCAAGGGAGGAGCCTTTACGGGATAAAAAGGGACAAAAAGGACCTTTTGGGAATTTTCGAGGAAATCGAGAAAAGCAATTAAGGTCCGTACGGACCTCTTTGTTTCAATGATTACTAAATCCCTTAAAGTCCACAATATTCCCTCAAATCCGGAAGAAATGATTACTTCCCACTGCGAGTTGGTCCGTACGGACCTCTTTGCATGCAAGATGGTCGTGCGGACCTTATTGCTCAGGGGACATCATCATTCGAGAATATTCTCCATCATTGCGGATTCCCTCAAATCGAGGAAATCCAAAATTCTGGATAACCAAGAAGGTCCGTACGGACCTCTTTGCTCCGAAATTTTTACTATAAATAGAGGGCTCCCCCTCCTCATTTTCACACACCTCCCTCTTCTCTCTTCCTCCCTTAGCCTTGGCTCCCCTCTAAGTCCTCTCGAGGCACTCCCGGCCCCTTTCGGATCCTTAGAGGCCTTAGAGCTCCCTTGTGGTGCTCCAGAAGCCTCCCGAGCGCTCCGAGGCGCTCCGCGCTGCCAGAGGCACTCTCGAGGTACTACGAGGCCCTCGTGGTACTCAGAGGCCTTGCACAGTCTTTCCACGGTGTCCCGGCTCTTTCAGGAGTCAAGCCGACGATCCCAAACCACGCCGAAACTCTGCCCAGTGACTCCACTGCCACCACAACGCACGCCGAACCTGCGCCGAGTGATCCAGACGATCCCCACGCACGCCGAACCTGCCGAGCGCGGCCTACAACCTCGACTCACGCCGAAACTCTGTCCGCGGACAACCGGCATCTCCGAAGCAATCCCGATCCATGCTTAGGAGCAGCTACTCAGACCTCGAAACACCATTCCCCGGCGGAAGACGAGACACGAACCAACATTGGTAAGGCTTCCTTCCTATACTATTTCAATACATTTCCATACATAGCATACAATGTAGACATCCGATCTGACATGCATTTTTAAAAGCACACACACACACACCTGACATTTAAAGGATATTAGGGGTATCAGAAAGACTCGTTTTACGAGGCTACTCGGGTGAGCTCTAATATTCTAATATTCTCTTCCCGGGAGTCATCGACCTCCGAACTCAAAATCTCATCACACAAAAACGGTTTAAAATTATCTTTAAAGCGATGCCCTTTTCAATGTTTTGGGCTTAATAAAAACGGCGTGGCGACTCTACAAATGCGAAAACAAACGGCGAGACACCTCCAAGCCTTGAAAGATGCCGGATCTAGGGGCCGCGAGGCCTTTCTCGGATCCGGGTAATTTCGGTTAGCGACTCCATTGAGGACATTTTGTTTTATAAACTTTTAAACAAAACAAAAGATTTTTAAAAACGATGATGAGGGTCAAACTTTCATTTTACCCCTTCCTTTAACTGTTGTGTGTGTGTGCACGTGCTTCGTTTTTATTTTACAAAAAAAAAATAAAAATACAAAAAAAATGCATCAATATACATCTGTGCATACATTTAAAATTCTTCAAAAACTTCTATTTTACTCGAGAAAAGAATTTTAGAGACCGCACCTTACAGCCTTCTTTGCCTCGGTTACACCGCGCTCTACTCTGCTTCTTGCCTCGGTTACACCGCACTTATGCGCCTTCTTGCCTCGGATACGCTTGCACACTACAACCCTTAACCGGAGTGGTCTCGGTTGCGATCCGTTTGGTCTTCCTAGGCCTCTTGGGCGCGCGGGATCATTCAAACATCCCATCCTAGCCGGCGTCAACCACACGTTTGAGTCTTGAGTCACACTCTGTCCGGACTCGGTTGGTTTTACCCGGTCCGTGTCATACGGCTGGATACATATACCATGCAGGCCATTTTACGAGTCAAGGCTCGGAACTCAAGATCCCTTGCGCAAGCAAAGCGATGAAAAGGTCATGCTAAAATCTTGACACGATCTTGATTTCGAAGCTACACCCAGGAACGATGTTCCGTCCCGGATATACATCCATGCTCGCATGACACCATGTCATCACGCCTTTGATCGTCGGCCATGACGATATGACCCGGCCAACGCCCTAACGTCACGGATCCCTTGCGCAAGCAAGGCAAAGAGAAGGTCATGCCGAACTCTTGACACGATCTTGACTCGGTGGCGGCTCGGTTCACTATTCGCATGGCTAACGCATCCAAAGCGAACATGACGAGCTCGGTCCTTAGGTTCGATTTTTCTTTTAGGCCGGTGGAAACCGCTTGCACTATAGGACCCTCGCACAGAGTTTGTCCACCCTGGGATGTCGAAATACGGAGTGCAAAACGAGGGGCTTATAGCCGCGCGAGATGGTCTCCGCGACCCGGGATCTAGCATAGTTGCGAAAAAGAAGAGCAATCTTTTCCAACCTACCTAGGATTACGAGAAAACATGTTTTAAGTAAATTAAAACAACAAAAAAAAAAATCAAAAATAAAAGAAACGGAAACCGCATGCCACGTGAGCTTTCCCCCTTTTATCCCGTTAGGCCATTCCACGTGTCTAAACCTTGCCCATCACCCCCTCCGGCTAACGAGAGAGTGGTCGAGAGTACCCAGGGAACCCGTCTCCCGGTGTCAAAACGGCAAGGTCCTACCTCCTTCCAGCTCTGTCACCGGGACGGTCAGTCAATTCCCCATGGCCAAGTCGGTGGATAACAACGATGAGAACGGGACCTTACCCCCAAGAAATTTCCCAACATTGGAAGAAGTTTGGCGGGTCCTCATGGCTATTGAGAAACGTCAAGGTGAGCAACAAGCCTGGATCGAAGGTGCCATGCACCACTTCGGAACCTTAGCCACCCGACTACACAGGGCTTCCCGAGCCATGGCTGCTCCTACGGCCTCTAACATCTCTCATTGTCTCCCGAAGTCAACTGTTACCCTCGTACGAGCCATGCGGTTATGACGTAAGACCACAAGACCTTCGAGGAGGAAAGCTTGCCCATCCGGCCTCACTGAGGTCCCGGTACCACCGCCGAACAACGAACACATACGGTGGGACGTGCGATTGCGGTGCTTGTGCGGAAATGGAATTCCGGGATGCGATGAGCGAGGGCCGTCCTCGACGAAAGAAGAAGCTATCTTCTCAACAAAAGCGAAAAAGAGGTATGAATCTGGTGATCCCACGGTCGGAACCCTTGGAGAACCCTCGGGAAAGTTTGACTACTATGTCATCTACTCCGGCAAATCTCCCGGCCTAGTTACGCACGGGGCCACGGCAATGTTTGCTCCATGATCGAGTGGGACGAGCTTCGCACCGCCACCGAAGGCGAAGGTCGAGATAATCCAACCCTGTCTTGGGAAGATCTCAAAGCCACTATTGATGCTTCGGTAAAAGCCATGACAGGTGAACGAATTGAAATGCGCGATGCGGCCTTACGCCAATCAGGCTCACTCCCGCTCGAAAGCGGGAGAGACAAGCAAAACCATAAGTCAGTGAATGTTCGACACGTTCGGTCAAATCCCAGTGAATCCTCCACGGACGGACAAAAAGGCCGGCCATGCACAGGCCACGGGTGAAAAGGGGCCCTACGCGAAGAAGAATGAAACCTTGGACCCCGAAGGTTGAAGATCTGTCTTGACACGGCTCAAGCGCGCTCAGGCTAACATCTCGCTCTGGTCCTTACTCGGCTTCATCTTACCCGCACAAGCTCAAGTTGGAAGAAAGCACGGCCCGAGACCATGGTTCCCATCACGGTGACACACGATGAAGCGGTTCGAGATGATTGGCAACGTCAATTACGGCAATATCATCACCTTCGCGAGCTCGATCTTCCAAAATTTGGGGGCGACCACAGCGAGCCTCTCTACATACTTGATTCAAGCGGGACGGCGCCAGTCTCCCACTCGGGTGTTGGTAGATGGGGGATCATCCATGAACGTCCTTCCGGCCAAAATGATGGATTTGCTAGGGATCAAAGCAAGCGATCTAAAACCCTCGACTCGGGCAATCAAGGCATACGACTCGACATCCCGCCCGATCTTGGGAATAGCCACCTTGAACTTGTGGTTTGGAAAACAAATGGTCCCGACGAGACTTCCAAGTCATCGACATCCCGATCACCTTCACTTGCCATTTTGGGACGCCCTTGGCTACATCGAGATCAATGGGGTGGCATCCACTCTCCATCGGTGCGTAAAGTTCGTCCAAGGAACAGATCGACCATCATCTACGGCGACGGCATAGTCAGCTGAAAGGACCGAAACAACGGCGTCGGTCTTAGAAATCAAACCCGATGATGATGGCATGATGCTAACGGGGTTCACCATCGAAAGCCCAAAGGCCCAAGTGTGCCACATAGACTGCCTTTGATTTGGGACAAGATCCCTCCCAGATGAAAATGATGAAGCACATGAACTACATCCGGGGCTCGGTTTGGGAAAACGCCATCGGGGCACTCAACGAGATCATCAATATCAAAGAACGAGAATACCTTGCACGGCACAGGATACTCTCCTACTCCCGAACACATTGCGGAGGACAAGCGAGAGCCACGTAAACGCTCCACGAGATAACAAAGAGGCTTGCACGCAATCTCCGTCTTCGTCCTTACGGCTTCGACATGACCCAGTACTTCACAAGGAAGGCCGGCAACTTGGAAGAAGATCCGAGAAAAGGGAACAGAGGCGATCGGCGCCAAACAAAGGCGGCCGACAACCATGGACAAGCTCCGGCGAGAACTGGCAAGATTCGGAGGCCTCGAAGCCAAATCTGTCCAGAAGAGCATTCCTCGACACACCGCCCCTGCGGGATCATGACCACCACTATTCACAATGAATTTTGGTTCGGGAAAACCCCCTCTTTGGCGGAAGAATTCGAAAAACTCTCTGTCAACACTCACGCCTTCAACAAGCGGGACGAGTGCATTCGAGCTAGTAATGCCCAAGACAAAAGCAAGAGACTCCATGAGACGATGCTTGGGACGAACCTTGCTCCACTGCTCTTCAAAGAAGAAATCGAGATGCGGATCTAATCGATTTTGTTTCGATAACTCTGTGATAGCAATGATCGGGAACGGTGACATAAAGCCTTTCAAGCCCCATCTCCTATCAAGCTCATTGCCACTCAATAAGCTGGGCCACATTCTCGGACCCTCTTGCCCGGCCAAAAAGGACATGATCGAACAACTTGGTCGACCCCTCGAGTCCTAGAGTCTAGTGTCAAAACTCATCCTGAGTCCATTAGCTTTGAATTTGAGTCTCTCGAGTCATCGATGGCCTCACGCCGGAAGATTACGAACTCATTGCCAATAATGTATTCCCGTATGCTCTTAATGAATGCTTCGATCTTTCAGGTATCCTCTCATTGCATCTTTAACAAGCGATAAATTAACTAACACACAAGCAGGTTAATAACGATTCACTTGATAAAGAAGCGAGACACATTAAACGAACAATACATTAAGCACATCTTTAAGCATGTTGTCAAACGAGAGAAAAACCGGGCCCAAGCTGCCGAGGAGGTTTTAACCAAAGTGAATTTGGGAGCTATTTGAAGAGCGAAAGAGACGCAAATCGGAAGTTTCTTCACCGGCCACGAGCAAGACGCATTATTGCCTTTGCTCAAAGAGTTCGTGGACGTGTTCGCTTGGTCTTACGAGACATGCCGGATTAGATCCTAACATTGTAGAGCACCGGATCCCCTTGAATCCCGAGGCTAAGCCCATCAAGCAAAAGCTACGCCGAATCAAGCCGAATGGTCTTTACAAGTCAAGGAAGAGATCGAAAAAATGCTTCGCGTCGGCTTCATCGGGGTGATCGAATACCCACATGGCTCTCAATATCGTCACGGTCACCAAGGCCAATGGAAAAGTCTGTTGTTGCGTGGACTTAGAGATCTCAACAAAGCAAGTCCCAAGGACGATTTTCCACTACCCAACATCGACATGTTGGTAGGCACTACTGACCAATTTCGAAGTCAAGTCCTTCGTGGACGGTTTTGCCGGTTACAATCAGATCAAGATGGCCGAAGAAGACCAAGAAAAGACGGCTTTCACAACCCCCTGGGGAACCTCTTGCTACACGGTAATGCCGTTCGGACTAAAGAACGGCCCAGGGCTACCTACCGACGGGCGGCAACCGCCCTCTTCCACGATATGATCCACAAAGAGATCGAAGTGTACGTCGATGACATGATCGTTCACTCAAAGGGATCGGACGGACAACACCTCACGAGACTGAGAAAATTCTTGATCGCCTCAGAAAACACTCAATGAGGCTTAACCACGCCAAATGCACATTTGGGGTTAGCGAGGCAAGGTTTTGGGATACATGGTCACCGAGAGAGGCATCGAGGTGGATCCTCAAAGATCAAGGCTATCATCGAAATGAGACCACCGCAAACTCGGACGAGAGGTGAAAAGCTTCATGGGCCGCTGCAATATATCGGCCGCTTCGTCAACCAATTGACCTCCATGTGCGAGCCAATCTTCAAGGCGATGAAGAAGAACGCCGACATCGAATGGAACTCGGAATGCCAAGATGCCTTTGAAAAAATAAAAGCATACCTTGTGAGTCCTCCGATTCTCTGTCCTCCCCACGAGGAAAAGCAGCATTGTTGCTATACCTAAGCTGTGGCCAGACACGCGGTTGGAGCCATGCTCTGTCAAGAAAAGAAGGAGTCACGGGTCGAAAACGCCATCTGCTTCGTCGGTCGAAAGTTTCAAGGCGGCGAACTCAATTACTCGGCCCTCGAGAAAACCTGCGCGGCTCTGGTATGGGTTGTCGGGAAACTACGGCACTACGTGCGATCGCACACGGTGCAGCTTGGTTTCCAAAATGGACCCGATCAAGTACCTCTTCGACAAACCATCTCTGTCAATGAGGCTCGCCAAATGGTCTTTCTTCCTAGCGGAATTTGACATCAAGTACGTAAACCAAAAGTCAATCGGGGACGGGCCATGGGTGAACAATGGTGATTTCCCAATGAGCGAGGCTCGAGGCCCAGAACCACAATTTCCGGACGAAGGAATCTTCGCAATCGAAGCGAAAACCGATGGCTTGTTCTTTGACGGACGGCCAACAAAAGGAAACGGCATCGGTATGCTCTTGGTGGATCCCAGGACGAGCACACCCCAATTGCTATAAAGCTCAATTTCGAGGTAACCAACAATGCCGCCGAATATGAAGCACTGCTGCTTGGACTACAAGCCGCACTCGAGAGGAATGTCCGAAACTCGAAGTTTATGGGGACTCGGCCTTGATCATCAACCAAGTCTCCAACAAGTGGAAAACCATAGACCGGGCTTGCGAAAATACCATGCTGCATAGAGGACCTCATCACACAATTCGAAGAGGTCACCTTCCATTACTTGCCAAGAGACCGAAACGGGTTTGCGAGATGCCTTAGCCACCTTGGCTTCCCTTGTGGAAATCCCTGAAGGAAAAGCAATCAAACCCTTCAAAGTCGGACGAAAGGAAATTCACGCCTCTTGTTGTGAGATCGAACCGAACCTAAGCCGTCAATGAGCCATGGTATAACCAGATTTTCCAATACCTCAAGAGCGGGAAACCACCTTCATGAACAAGGAAGACCCACACACGAAGGGGTCAAAACCAAGAGCATCATGGCCCTAAAACGCCTCGCCTCTCACTTCGTCATCCTCGGGGACATGCTATACAAGAAACGCTACCATGGGCCACTCTACGGCTGCATCGGCCAAGAAGAAGCAAGACAAGTTCATGAGCAGAAGTCCACAATAGGGCTTGCGGTCCCCACATGAACGCCCGGAGCCACGTCTGCAAATCATTCTCGGGATGGGCTACTCTTGGATCTCCATGGAGCGGATTGCATCCACTTTGTCGAAGGCTGCGACAAGTGCCAGCGGTTCTCAACCTCAATCATCTACCGCCCCACGATCTCTCTTGCATGACTACGCTTGGCCGCTTTGCCACTTGGGAATTGACGTCATCGGGAAAATCGCTCCGCCCGGGCGACAACGGTCGCGAGTTCATCTTAGTAGCCATCGACTACTTCACCCGAAATGGAGTGAAGCCAAGTCCTACAAGGTACTCACCTCCAAGAAGGTCGCGCATTTCCTCAAGAAAACATCATGCTGCCGATACGGCATCCCAAGATGAGGTCATATCGGACAACGGCTCACACTTGAAGGGGAATTCGACAGGCTATTTGGTGAATTCAAGATCACACGTCACAAATCTTCTCCCTACCGGCCACAAACAAACGGCGCCGTGGAAGCGGCAAACAAAACCCTCGAACGGATCATCAGAAAAATGACCACCAGGGGACGAGATTGGCCGAGAAGAGCTGCACCTTGCACTTTGGGGCTACCGCACATCGGTCGAACGACCACGGGAGAAACCCCATTTGCCACGACATACGGGATGGAAAGCGGAGTCCTTCCCGTCGAGCTAGAAATTCCCTCACTCCAGTCTTTGTTTGGAAAATGACATCAACGAAGTCGAATGGCTCACAGCCGACATAGCAATTAGCTCTCTGCTAGACGAGCGACGACTAAAGGCCATGGAACACGTCAGGAGCCTATCAAAGCGGGATGGCTAGAGCTTTCGACAAGAAAGTCAAATCCCGAGACATCGGGGAAGGTGACCTTGTACTCGAAAAGAAAAGCCTCCACTCGAACCAACCCAGCTGGGAAAATGGGAACCCACATGGATCGGCCCTTTCGTGGTTCAAAAGATCTTCTCCGGAGGCGCCATGAAGCTAACGAGACCTAGACGGCAATCCCTTCATGAATCCAGTCAACGGAAGCAAACCCCGCGAGATCACTTCGCCTGAAGAAGAACATTTGTGCATCTCTTGGCACTCCATGTAGTGTCGAACTACGCGGAACTGAGCCACTCTAGTCAGGGAACGTAGGCAACCTTAATTGGTCCGGTCTAAAAATACACAAAAAGTCAAAAGTTTGAATGTCAATCAAGACCTCCATCAAGCTCCGCACTTTTCAAGAACACGCCCCGGCGGTCACCTTGACCAAGTCAAGCGACGGCGGCAACATCAAAAGGACATCAGGGTCACTCGGCATCAAGCAGCCGACTCGTGTTGCTTCCAAGCCGGGGGCTTGTCTTCGCCCTCACGCGCTTCAAAAAAAAAAAAAAAAAAAAAAAAGAGCTCGAGCAAGGGCTCACAAAAAAAAAAAAAAAAAAAAAAAAGAGAGCTCGAGCAAGGGCTCACAAAAAAAAAAAAAAAACAAAAAAACAAGAAGCTCAAGCGAAGGCTGCGAATTGTGGTCAGAGCCGACGCCAACAAGAGGCAAGGAAGCTACGAAAAGACCGTCAAAACGACTTGTCGGGAGCATTCAACCTCTCGGCCAAGCCTGAGGCCTCGGCAAAGGGATTGCCGTCGGGAGCCCAGGCGCTTCGGTCCGCGGATGCAGCAGAAAAGTCAAAGATGGACGCAGACAAAGTGCACAACAGAAGCAAAGGCAAACAAGAGATCTTGCGTCTCGACAAAGCTTTAAAAGTAAATCACAAATCACTAGCGGTTACAACATTTCTTGATGAGTTCAAGCACGGTCTACTCTCAAGTTCACAACATGCTAAAGACGACTTAATACATTTAACTAATAATGTGTTTGCAATGCAATGAATGGATACCTAGGAGGTCATTCCGCGCCATCTGCGCTTGTCCCCTCGCCATTCTTTCCTTTCTTCCCTCGTCCCCGGCGAGTCTTCTTTCGCTCCACGTGAACCAACTCTGCGTCTCTCGGTCAGAGATGCAGGGTCCTCCCCGTAGAGTCAAATAATCCGGTAGCTCTCGGGGCTTCATTCGCAGTGCTTCGGCTCGGATCTCCTCCTGCGAGTACGCAAAGAGGACCTCTCCTGTCGGTCGGTCAACTCTAGTCTCGTAGTCAAACAAAGTGTCTCCGTCACATCCAAGGGTCGAGACCAGGCTTCGGAACTCTAAGGCAATAGCTCACTACGGCAGCCGGGTCCCAGAATCGCTACACTTGCTCTCCAAGACCACTTGGGATTGCTTGACACCTTTGCTCATACCGGGCCGGATGCGAGTCGTCATTGACAACGCTCCCAGACGTCTAAGAATTACCACGGGAGGGAAGCGGAATACGTCCATACCCTCGAGACAATACAAGAAGGCACAGGGAGGCTGCCATACAAGAGGAACTACCTCCGCGGTAGCAAGGTCATCTGACCCAACAAAGGCTCCTGCTTCATCCCCAAGCTGGCCCGGAAACAAGCGACGGAATATAGAAGGAGGACCAGAGACAAACTGGAACTGCGACAACGTAGGACCCTTCTGCAAGATCCTCTGGTCTCGATCCTCCCATCTGGAACCCACCGAGGCGAATACGATGCGTACCAAGAGCACATGCCCATCCATCTCTCCCAGGCGGACTGATCCATATCGGCGACACAAGAGGTCGCTGAGCAAATGACCACGGGCTAAACGACGTCGGAGCCTCGGGCGTGGCTGAAGTCTCTCTCGCAGCCACAAGGTGAGCAAAGCGGGGCTTCCCCCTCTCATAAACGATCCCCGGTCGCCGGACGGTCGATACCATGAAGAGTCTCCCCCGGCGCAGACGGAGACAATATCCTCTCCGGCTCTGCGTGCCCTACCACATCTAGCAAGCGCCATCACAAATGCCCGGGGCCGGCCCCGGAAAAAGCGTCGCCATCACGCCTGAGACAAATACATCCCAAGAGACGTCACTCTCATCATCAACCATGAGCAGCTCCGTGACTCGGAAATGTCGATATGACCCGAATCAAGGATCGTACCACTGCACTTCTTCCAACGAAGTACGAAGAAGAATGCACGCAAGCTTCACGCGCGCAGCCCACCAGCGAGATGGCCTCCACCTCCGGTCCTCCAATCAAAAGAAAATCCTCAAAAGTGGGCACCATTTCCAATTGTAGGAGAAACGATACACGTGCCTCTAACATCCCAGAACCAAAACCTTGCTCCAAAGCGCACAAACTGGAGCCAAAAGCCATTCTAGGCAAACCAAACAGCTTGCCACGAAATGCACTCTCGGCTCACGTGGCATGTACAAAAATAAAAAATAATAATAGCTTGACAATTTCTAGAATGACAAATCCCGGGAATCACAAAAATGACATTAAATCTTAAAATAAAATACTTTGTTTGCCACGCAAATACATGTATTTTATATACAATTACCAAATGAAATGTGCTGTTGCTAAACAAAAAAAAAAAAAAAGGAGGGATATATGAAAAGAGGAAAGCAAATGAATACTAATCGAGAATCCTCGGCATCATCATCCCTCATGAGGTCCTCCCGAAGAAAAGTCGGGCATCAGCGCGAACTCTTGCCGCTCGTCACAGCATCCCTCGTCGTCGGAATCTACCAGAGGCACCCAGTAGGAGGCTCTCACGAAAAAGTACTCGGAAGGATCAAATCCGGTGAAAGGATCGAAGAAAGAAGGCTACGAGGAACCCTCACCACTGGCTGCGCCATGCGGAGGCATGAGTGATAGGCAAGGGTGCGCTCCCTCCCAAGGAAATTTTCTGCGGCTCAGGAAGACGTCCGGCATCCATGGCTGTGTCTGCCGCCCCCTCAAAGGCCCCCTCCTGCTTCTGCGGCTCCTAAGAAGCTCGGCTCTAGGCGGAGGAGCGTCCACGGGAATGCCTCGAAGGCATAGGCTCAGTCTGCCGGCACACGGCCGCGAACTGCCAAGGACAGGACATCTTCGACGCCATCTTCTTAAGCGAAGGGCGCATCGCCACGTAGCAATGAGTCGAAGCATATCACTAAGACTCTCCCGGGGACTGCACACACAAATTCAAGCGGCCAAGGAAACGCTCAGTCAATACGGTTATACTCCATGACAACAAAAGAGAAAAATACGGAAAAGATGCCAAGATGGAAAAGAGTCGGCACACTCCGCGATCACATCGGGATCACGCTCCTGTATGCGGCGGGGAGCTGCTCAGGAGCGGGTACGAGACACCCTCCTCCTCGATCCGTCCCCGCGGAGCGTCACGTGAAATCCGGCCCCGCATCGGAACCTGCGGGGAGCTGCCAGGGCCAGCCTCTCTCTCCGCGCCCCGGCTTTCTGCCGAGGCGTCCTCGGCTTCCTCCTCACTTGCGAAGGCCCAGGTACTCCTCTCAGTATAAAATGAACTCTGACTCGGCACCGAGCAACGAGGTACCTCTCGAAGTCAAGCACACATCCATATCCGGGAGTCAAGCATCCCGAAAGGGAGGGTCCCTCGGACGGCCACGGGAAGCACAGCACGCGAGCCTGTCTTTGCTTTGCCGGAAGACCCGCTCCGGGTACATGGCGACATCCTGGTCGAGCCCGCGGCATCTTAGCCGCCCAGCGCGAAGTGCGCCTCGGGGAGCCCCTCAAACTCATCTCACTCTCATACACAGAGTCCACGGGAACAAGACAAACCCCTCGCGAGCTATCTCTCTCCAGGACGGCTCGCACTGCATCCGGGTGGCGATGGTGAGCTTCCCATTGGTCCTCCTCTTTCCTCTACTGTGTAAATGCAGTGAGCCCGTCCCATGGCGTAGCGGGGGTGATTCTCTGCGGCAACTACTTGGCCCCGGGATCCCTATCCACTTGGGAGTAGCCCTGGGAAAACCTCCATAAAACCACACTGACAGTGACAAAAAACGCAGAAGGGCTCGGTGCAAAGACACAATGGAGAAATAATGATTGCTAAATCAGAAGAAAAAGAAAAAAAAACGACAAATGGCGGCACGCGCATTACCTGCTCCCGGGCAAAGTCAGCAGGAAGCAGGCCATAGGCGCCCAGGCTACATTGGCTGGGTCGAGGGAGAAGTAGAGCTCAGCCAAGCACGCCTGCCTTAAGCGTGCCCAATGTACACGAGACCCTATCCAGGAGATCGTCAAGGATCAATCAAGCTCGGCAGGCAAAAGCATGCCAAAGCGGTCGCGATTCGGTTCGAGAAGCAGAGTCTCGGACGGTCTGGCATACCACTGGAAGGAGCGCGCCGGTTTGCCGGTACTCAGCTGTCACCGAGCGGTGTCCTGCATCCAGGTACCGGATGTAGGCCCCAATGCGCGTGATCCTCATCTCACGTCACCCATTTTGGCATCGACATCGCCCGAGGCCCTACAGCGGGCAGGCTCGAAAGCCCGGCTCGGTCTAAGAGGAGTGTTGCTTATCTCGCGCATCAAGCTATGTATCCCTCAGCCTCACATGCCGGCTCTCCTCCTTGAAGGCAGCCGGTGATCGCGCGGCTAAGTCGGTGATGGCGTCGGGCTGTCCACCTCGCCCGGCGTATTTCCGAGGTGGAAGGTGTGGGTGGTATCCACACCAATATACTCGAGATAAACCCCGGAAGACACTCTTGTTCTTCACACTGCGTGTTACGGGTACTCCGGCCAGGTTCTCAGCGAACAGCGCCCTAGGCCGGGGAAGCATAAACCTGACCTCAGGGGACTCAGGCCTCTAGTCCCACGGGGGAAATATCGGGCATCACATTGCCATGTGGCGCTCCACGCAGCCTCGGCGATCCCCGAGTCTTCATCGCCTCTTTACAACGCACTTCCGACGGCCATAAGCCGCATCTGCAGGTAAACCTTACGTGAGGTACGTCGATCACGAGTAGCCAATATAAAGGCACATGTAACCACCGTCTACAAAACACGGCGACACAATGTGCATATTTTCACATATATACCGTCTACATGTCCTGTGACAAAACACGGCACCTATAATGTACACATAATTTTTCACACATATATCATGCATATAATTTTTTTCCATCTGCGATCGCGTCACAAAAAACACGGCTGCTTTGTACACACTTCTCACTCGGGTTAAACCTACGACACATTTTCTCAAAAGAAAAAAAAGGGGGGGATTATGTCCCTAAGCCACGACACATTTTCAAGCCAAAAAAAAAAAAAAAAATTCGTCTGCAGGCGAAGCCATGAAAATAACCCGTCACGAAAACCACGGCACATATTGCACATATTTTCCCCACAAAGTCCGTCTTGCCCAAAAACGCAGCTGGCACAGGCGGCCACGACACATATGCAGCTAACACAAAAAAAAAAAAATGCCGTCCCTACGGCACGGCACACACTTTCACATATAACCCGTCTTCGTCAAAACACGGCACATGTCACATTTTTTCACAAAAATTATCCACTACACGATAATTTTTCTCATAATACACAATACATAAATGGCATACGGTTTTGCAACAACACACCAAAGCATGCATTTCATTAGAGAGCGCACTTTATTTTCACAAATAAGAGATAATCTACACATTTTTTAACGCTGCGATATACACATACCCACAATTTTTACATATGTCCATTTTCAACAATTCATCAAGAATTTCACAAAAAGGCATAAGAAAATAATATAATAACAAAAAAAAAAAAAGTTCAAAAAATGCAGAAAAACTAAAACCTAGTTCTAGCATTCCAAAAATTGACGACCGAATCAAAAAAAGCGGAAGACAGAATTTGCTGCACACACTCCCCGACCGTTCGTGGAGCGAGGGGCGATTGTGGAAGCAGCCGTTGGCTCTCAGGATTCGGATACAAAACATCCGGGTTCTTCGAAAGATGGAGCGAACGAAATCCAATTCCTTTGGAAGCTCCATTCGTTGCTCAGCCGCCTCCTTGGCTATTGCGTTGGCAGCCGGCTCCTTGGCGAGAGTCCTTTCGATAGCCATGGCTTGAACAATTCGAAGCAAAATCAAATCTTTGATTTTGGTTAACCAATGGAGGGTTTTTCCTCTCTCTCTCTTGGTTCAGTTTACGCACGGAAGAAGAAGGAATGGGAAGAGGAGCTCGGTCATTTAAAGCACAGTCGGTCAAAGCACGGGCTGTAAAAAACCAAGGTGGTAAGTACGGACCTCTTTGCTGCAGGTTGAATTAAAATCTGGGGACACTCTTTACGAGAGGGGGCCAAATTACTTTCCTGCCCTTATAATCTTTGCCCCCAGGCTGTCCCCAGGGGCCTTTTCCGGCCAAATCCAAGTGCGGTGGATTTTCTTAGCCTTCAATTGGGTACCAAACCACCGGCCTTGTCAAGGACCGGTCTCGCCCAGCGGCACTTCAACGGCGGCAATTCAACCACCCGGCCGTGGCATGAGACAGGATCTCGCCCACTTCAACGGCAATTCGATCCCCCGGCCGGAGTCGCGTGCTAAGAGCGGACCTCGCCCACTTCAACGGCAATTCAGCCACCGTGCCATCAGCGGTAAAGCCCAGGGTCCTCGCCCACTTACTTCAACGGCGCAATTCCAATCCCGTGATCGGCGTAAGAGCCAACGGTCCTCAGTGGGTCACGCTCCAGCAGCAATTGACCGCCGACCGTCGGCGTAAGACGGGACCTCGCCCACTTCAACGGCAACACTCAATCCAGAGCCGTCGGCGTAAGACCCGGTCTACGCCCACTTCAACGGCCAAAATCAATCCCAGGCCATCAACGAAAGGCCGGTCCTCGCCCACCAGCGGCAAATCAAGGGCCCTGCAACCGTGCCATCGTAATGTAAGCCGGGTCCTCGCCGACAGCGGCAACCCGACCCACCAGGCCCGTGGCGAAAGGCCGGTCTCGCCAGCTTCCAGCGCTGACTCAATCCCTGACATCGGCGTAAAGGCCGAGGTCACAGCCCACTCAACGGCAATCAAACGGCACCGCGCTCAGCGGCAATTCGAAAAGACGACACCTCCCGGCGCGAGTGCTCGAGCCTGAAACGCCTCAAAGCGGCGCGACAATCCCTGGCCACTTGGCGTAAGGTCAGAAGTCATCTTCCCAACGAAAAGCGCGGCCCTTGACGGGGTCATGCATCTGACAATTCAAGCATCGTAGTCGGCGTAAAATCAGGTCCTGGCAGCCACCCGACGCGTGGCACCGGCCATCAAAGTGTGGCCCAGGAAGCTCCTCCCCGACAGAGCTCGAGAAACTGGGAAGTCGCCATACGGGTTGCATATCCCCGGCACGGAAAGGGCCCTACGAGGTCATCCTTGCCCACTCACGGCGGCAAAGCAAACGCAACGAAGGAGCCCTCGACACACTCACAGTACAAGTCCCAAGGCCACGAAAGCGCCTCCAAAATGCCAAATGGTGAAGCAATCAGTCGGCCCGTCATCCCTCGCCCACTTCAACGGCCCGGCGCAAGCTGACTCGGCGCGGTCGTCGTGCGTCCAATCTTACACCTCAAACATGCAAAAAAAAAAAAAAAACACAAGAAGGCATCTCTACGCAGCTCTGAGAAACCTGAAAGCGGCCACGCAGTTATCTCCATGGCAAATGCGGCTAGAAGACGATTGAAGTCCTCGCGCATTACATTCAGCTGCGCAATTCAAGCTACTGAAGGCGATTCAAAGTCCTCATGGCATTACATCGGCTTATGGTAGACGAGACGATTGAGTCTCGCGCATTACATGGTGCAAGCTTGCGGCTCAGGAAACGGATTCAAGTCCATCAGCGGATGACGATTACATCCTTGCGGCCGCTCAGCTGCGGCTAGAAGAAAGACGACACCAGTCCGCGCCCAGATGCACCGATTCAAAGTCCTCCGCGCATGCGTACATCAGCGTTGCGGCTAGAAGACGATGGTCAAGTCCTCCACCGACCGTCGCACTTACATCAAGCTGCGGCTAGAAGGCGATTAAAAGTCCTCGACCGCATTACGTGACAGCCGGATGAGCACGATTAGAATCGCGTCTCTCAGTGGCCTGACGTCCTGCGAAGACGGTCAAAGTCCTCCAGCGTGGCTGCCGCAACGAAGCGATTCAAAGTACGGCATTCATCTCCGGCGTACGCTCATGCAATACCGACGAAGACGATTTGAAGTCCTGCCCGAAGGCGATTCAAACGTCTGCATTACCATCCGACCGAGCTGAAGGCCGATTCAAACCGACGCTCTACATCCTTACGGTCCTAGCCCTCAGGACACCGCGCGTCCTTACCCAACCACCCAGGCGATTAGGAAAATCGCGTAAAATGCTTTTATCGCCCCGTCGAGGACACCGCGTCTTATCAAGCTGCGGCCTTGACCTCGGCGGTCACGCATCTTAGGACACCCACCACGTCACTTACCCATGATCCTCGGCGGTCACACGGCGACGGGCACCGCGACGCCACGTCCTTCACAAATTCCACGACCATCGAACGTACGGCCTTCGGGCTTGATTTGCCGCGATACGTAGGAATCCTCGCTCCTCCGGCCGGAAGGCTATCCGGCGTCAGGAAGTCCGTATAAACCTCCACATTATCTGGGCGGACCTATACGGATCACCGTCGGGGCGCGTCACCACCGTCCGTTTTCCACCGGCCTATGCGACACATACGGTCACTAGGACTTTCCACCACGTCCTTCCCGTGACCTGCGCTGACGGCATCGCTTGGTCACACGCGCGTGGCGGGGCCTATCACGTCCGGCGCCGCCACGGTCATATCACAAATCAGTCACGGGACACCGCCGCTCACGGTCCTTACCGCTGGCCTCGGCGGTCCTTGCGGCAACGGGAGACCACCGCGCGCCGCATTCTACGCAAGCTCACCCACGCTGTCAGAACTACGGTGACCGAGGCTTGATTCCCCTTGGGAATACGGCAGGAATCCTATCACGGGGTCCGACGTGACCTAAATGGTCACGAAAAGGACACCGCACGTCCTCACGCTTTGACCCTCACGGTCACTTCCTCTCCCGGACACGCGATCCAGTTAGGACCCATATCTTATCGGCGGCCCACTTCTTTCATAAGTGACGTCGTCGAGGGGCTACGTAAGTACCCCAATGCAAGATCACCCCCTTTCAAACACACGGGAAACATAAAGTAGACTCATCCCACGGGTCTCGGAGGACCTCTCTCGCTCAAAACCCTCTAAGAAACCCTCTCCCAGGCCCGAAACCAAACCAAGGGGAGGGGCAACTGCAGGATAAAGGGACAAAAGGACCTTTTGGGAATTTTCGAGAAATCGGAAAAGCGATTAAGGTCCGTACGGACCTCTTTGTTTCAATGATTGCTAAATCCCACTTAAAGTCCATAATATTCCCTCGGAATCCGCGGAAGAAATGATGACTTCCCTGCCCGAGTTGGTCCGTCTGGACCTCTTTGCATGCAAAGATGGTCAGTACGGACAGCTTCTTACGTCGGGGGACATCGTCATTCCGAGTCATTCTCCATCATTGCGGATTCCCTCAAATTGAGGAAATCCAAGAGTCGGATAACCGAGAAGGTCAAAATACGGACCTCTTTGCTCGAAAATTTTTACTATAAATAGAGGGCTCCCCACTCTCCCTCATTTTCACACACCTCCCTCTTCTCTCTTCCTCCCTTGGCCTTAGAAACCCTCTAAGTCCTCTCGAGGCACTCCCGGCCCCTTTCGGATCCTTAGAGGCCTTAGAGAGCTCCCTTGTGGTGCTCAGAAGCCTCCCAGGCGCTCATAGAGACGCTCCAGCTGCCCTAGGCACTCTCGAGGTACTCCCGAGGCCCTCGTGTGGTACTCAGAGGCCTTGCACGGTCTTTCCACGGTGTCCGGCTCTTTCCAGGAGTCAAGCCAGCGATCCCGAACCACAGCCCAGGAAACTCTGCCTTGCAGTGACTCCTGCCACCATGACGCCCAGCAGAACCTGCAGGTGATCCAGGGGCGATCCCAGCGCGCGCCAGAACCTGCTGCCCGACTAGCATGGCTATGACCTCAGCTCATGGCCAAAACTCGTCGCGGTTCTTGGGTCCCTCGGAAGCGATCCATAGATCCATGCGGAGCGCTACTCGGGCCTCAATGAGCAGGTGTTCCCCGAGGCGGAGAAGGCAGGACACGAACCAGCATTGGTAAGGCTTCCTTCCTATACTATTTTCAATACATTTCCATACATAGTATACAATGTAGACATCAGATACTGGCATGCATTTTTAAAAGCACACACACACACACCTGACATTTAAAAGGATATTAGAATTGTCCAGAAAGACTCGTTTCTGAGGCTACTCGGAGTGAGCTCTAATATTCTAATATTCTCTTCTGAGAGTCATCGACCTCAGAACTCAAAATCTCATCACACTGCAGCAGGTTTAAAATTATCTTTAAGGCGATGCCCTTTTTCAATGTTTTGGAGAAACTAATAAAAGCAGGCGTGGCGACTCTACAAATGCGAAAGCAAAACGGCGAGACACCTCCAGCGCGAAAGGTACGGAGATGCTTTTAGGGGCGCGAGGCCTTTCTTGCGAATCCGGGTAATTTCACACGAGGTCTTGTGAGTGAATTGTTGTTCCTTTCTATTTACGAGGCGAGGGACTCAATTTATAGTCCTCGAAACTTACATTTCCATCCGCTCGGATTGGACTGCGGCGTGCCTTTGTTCATTAAATGCGGTGCGGCTTTGGACCAAAGGAATATTATTCAAATTAAGCAACCAGTTTGTGTGCCAGCAGCTTCTATTTCGGGTTTTTATCTTTTTTAAGATTCTTTTCTTGGTTTAACTTTAAATAGCAATGCCTAATTTACCCTTGCTTTGTTAGAAAAGTTAGGAATTGTTAGAAATGTTAGGGATGTTAGGGCTTTCGTTAATTTTCTAACGAAAATACTAACAACTCAAATTGGAGCACTTACACAGGGATGGGCCAAGGTAGATGATATAGATTTTGAAGCTCCAAAAGTGAAGAATGAGAAGAAGAAAGGTGAACCACCAAGGGTGGGGACGAAAGCAAAAGAGAAGAAGGGGAAGCTGAAATGGTCTCCAACATGGAGGGATGTCCTTGATCCGAATCATCTTCTAGAGGTAACTTGTGAAGATTATTTTCATTCCCCTTACATTGATGAGGCCCATGTTTGTGGGGCCTCCCATCCCATTACTTAGTTTATTTGGTGCCCTTTCCCCCATGTTTATTGTCCTGTATTTATTGTTTAGTGTCATTGAAGACAATGTCTAGTTTAAGCATGGGGGGAAGGATGATTGTTGTATCATTGTTTATACGTTATTGAAGATTAAAAAAATGAAAAAAAAAATGAAAAAAAAATGAAAAAAAAAGAGAGGCTAGGTGAAAACCGGAAACGACACCTAGAGGGTAGGATCACTATGGAGTAGGAGGTTTGGATAGTGGTGCCTAGGATTTAGAAACCCTCGTTCATTTTTGGAGTTATAAGCGGTGTTGGTGCTTTTCACGAGGTGAATTTTTGTAAGGATCGCAACCTTAGTAATCATTTCTTTTTATGAGGGTGTATGTAGTGTGAGCCAAGCGTTGGGGAAACATAGGACATATTTAGTCCCCCTTGACTTTTATTTGTGTGGACCTTAGTTTGGATACCATTTTTTTTGTGGGAGTTGGTATCAAGCTAAGGTTAGTTTTTTTCATTGTTTATATTTTGGTGTTATAAGGAGATGGTGTTTCTATTGCTTCGATGGTTATTAGTGTTCATTGACTTGTGTTGGCGGATTAGAGGAGCTAGGAATCATTTACCCTCCATGCATCTGTTTTAGACCGGTGTTAGATTGGAGTTTAGGATATTACTCGGGGACGAGTAATGAGTCTAAGCGTGGGGGTATTTGATAGGGCCCAATTTATACTATCTATTTCCTATGTTTTACGTCCCTATTTTTCTTTATTTTCATGTATTTAGTATAGGTTTGATGTAATTTGAGGGAATTATGTATTGTGAGAATTTATTGAGAAACAATGTAATTCGAGGGAGATTTAGAGAGTTTATACCTTGTAATCAAATTCACGATCAAGTCAAAGAGCTCAAGAACATCATCTCTACATCAACGGAAGCCGACAAAGTTCAAGGGTGTTTGGAATCGCGACAAGGATCAAAGCGGGGCTTATGAGAGGAGAAATCAGAGAGTTTGGTTCAGGGGATGATTCATCCCCAACATAACCAATTATTCCCCATAGGAAGGACTACATAATAAGAGAAGCGAGATCGGGGGACGAGTCGTCCCATGCTTCACGAGTCATCCTCAGCGCGCTGGAAAACAAAGCAGGCGATGGGTTTTGGTAATTTTGGAAGTTTTATTTTTTTCCTTTTTAACTGAGGGTTTTTAGAGGAAGGGAGTATAAAAATACTATTTTATTTTATTTGTATGGGGGACGGCTGGAACAAACAAGGGAGTTCTTAGAATTAGCTTGAAGTTTTGATTTTAATGGAGGGCTAAATCCCTACCACTTTGGATAATAATTCTTGATCTGTTTTGAAGATCAATTGAGGTTTAATCTTTCTATCTCTTTTTCCCTAATTATAATTTTACTTGTTATTATTGTTAAATCTATTTCTAGGGTTTTGAAACTTGATCAATTTCCTAATCCTTTTAATTGATTTTTTCTAGAATTCCCTTTTATCGTGTCGAACTAGGGTTTTATTGTAGCAATTTTCATAATTCTTGTATGTGTCATCTTGAATTGTGATTAGGATAAAATTAGCTTTATTTTCTATTTGAAAAAGAATAGAGTAATTCCTTGATCTTCATCTCTTAGAACTTCATCAATTAATATTTAGAATCTTGACCGTGTCGGCTTGGTTTTTAATATTGATTAGGATTATTAGTTGAGCGTGCCGCCGCTAGTAATTAATAACAAAGAAGAGATAGAGATTTTATATCTCGTGATCAAGTGATTAGGGGAAGAACAGAAAGAATGAACCAATGATATTGATTGATAAACAGTGATAGATTTATTTATCCAAGGTGCTTTCAAGTTATTGTTTACAATCCAATCTATTTTCTTGCTTTAGTATAAATACAAAAAACAATCAAACAATCTCCCAAACTGGCCTGTGACTATTACATAAATAAATAACCGTTCTTCAGTGGATTGACCCTGGACTTGCCCTTGTTGCAGTTTTGTAGCCGAGTCTTGTCTTGGTAAGTAATTTGTAGGCGTTCAACTTCAGCCTATCAGCCGCCGTAAATAGAAACTTATATACGGCGTGTATAATATTTGTCGTAATTAACTACCTTATATACGATAACCTTCATTAGCCGATGTATACTAAATACATATATATGGGTATCGTATAAAATTTGACATATACGTGGGTGAAATTACCCCGATCCGAGGCTGCGCGGAGCGGACATCTCGCATTGTCGGGAGGTGTCGCTGCGTTTGTTTGGAGGAGTCGCCACGCCATTTTGATTTAGCCCAAAACATTCAAAAAAGGATGGTTTAAAAGCTGTTTTTGTGTGATGAGATTTTGAGTTCGGAGGTCAGGTTACGCCTCGGGAAGAGAATAGCAGAGCTCACCCGAGTCGCCTCGTATAAACGAGTCTTTCTATACCCCTTTTTCTTTAAAAGTTGTGTGTGTGTGTATGTACTTTTTTAAAAATGCATGCTGTATATGATGTCTACATTGTATGCCATGTATTGAAATAAATTGAAATAGTGTTGGAAGGAAGCCTTACCAATGTTGGTTTGTGTCTGTCTTCCGCTTGGGAATAGTGTTTGAGTGTGAATAGTGCGCCAAGACGGACTGGGATTGCTTCGGGGATGTACCGGTGTCTGCGGACAGAGCTTCGACATGCCTCAGAAGTGTCAAGTGTGTCCTCGGGCATAGTTTTGGCATGCCTCGGGATTGTTGATTGTACTCGGGCAGAGGTTCGGCGTGCCTTGGGAGTGTCAGTTGTACTCGGGCAGAGGTTCGGCGTGCGTCGAGATCGTCGGTTGTGCTCAGGCAAAGGTTCAGCGTGCGTTGGGATGCCTTGGGATTGTTGACTGTACTTGGGCAGAGGTTCGGCGTGTGTTGGGATGCCTCGGGATTGTTGACTATACTCGGGCAGAGGTTCGGCATGCCTCGGGAACGTCGGTTGTGCTTGTGTAGAGTTCCAGCTTGCTTCGGGATGGACCGAGATTGTCCGGCAGGGCTTCAGGAAGGACCGGGATGCCACAGGATGGATCGAATTGCCTCGAGAGTGCCTCGGGGCAGCTCAAGAGCATCTCGGGAGCGCTCGACAGGGCTTCGGAGCACCGCGAGGGGGCTCGAAATGCCCCAGAGGGAACCGAAAGGGACCGAGAGTGCCTCGAGAGGACTTAGAGGGGAGCCTGAAGGCTGGGGGAGAGAGGAGAGAAGGGAGGTGTGAGAAAAATGAGAGGGAGAGCCCTCTATTTATAGGAGCGAAAAAACTGAAAAATGGTCAGCACGGACCATTTTGCAAAACCAAAATTTTGGTTTTCCTGGATTTAAGGGAATCTCGTGGACTTTAAGAGGATTTTGCAATTATGTGTGCAGGGTGCAAAATGGTCACGGACCATTATGCGAGCCGAATATTTTGCAAAATTCTAAAAGTCCTTTTGCCTTGTTTTATCCTAGAAAGGTCCCACCTTGATTTGGTTGGTGGTTTTGGGGTTTTTTGAAGGTTACGGGTGTTTGGGATCATGTTTGTGTGAGTCCGCGGTGTTTCCCGGGTGCTTGGAAAGGGAAGCGATCCGGATTTGGGTACTTACGAAGCCCCTCGACGAGCGTCACTTATGGAGGAAGTGGGGTCGTCGATAAGATAGGAGTCACGATCTGGATCGCTTGTTGGGAGAGAAGGTAACCGCGTTGAGTCGGTTCGTGAGGACATGTTAGTGTCTGAGGTAGGCTGCTTGTTCAAGTGGTGAGGATGTGAGTGGTATCCTAAGGTGGCCAGCTTGGGTCGGTGGCTGGACCACTTTGCCAGATTCCCTACATATCCAGTATGGAAATCAAGCACGATTGTAGTTCGTGTGTGGGGTGAGTGTGTTGTCGTGTATGAGGACATGTGATGTCCTCGACTAAGGCTACGTGCGTGGGCGTGTCGGTGTCTGTGAGTGACCGTTTAGGTCGGTTTGTGAGGACGTGGTGGCGTCTAAGGTGGCCAGATTTAGGTCGGTTGGTGAGACCCTTTGATAGAATACCTACGTATCCCGAGTGGGAATCAAGCCTGATCGTAGTTCAGAAATGGTGCATTGTCATGTGTGAGGACATGTTATGGCCTCTGATTGACGTGCTGTTGTGCATGAGGACGTGTTATGTCCTCGGACAGGAGGTGATATCGTGTATGAGGACGTGTTATGTCCTCGGCGAGGAATGTCGTGTATGAGGACGTGTTATGTCCTCGGCGAAGATTGTGTCTGTATGAGGACGTGTTATGTCCTCGGCGAAGTTGTGTCGTGTATGAGGATATGTTATGTCCCTCGGCGCGAAGTTGTGTCGTGTATGAGAACGTGTTATGTTCTCTCGGGAGGTTATGTCATGTATGAGGACGTGTTATGTCCTCTGACTGAAGTTGTGTCGTTGTGAATGTGGCCCCGAGATTGAACCGTTTTAAGGGTCGCCGTTCACCTCAGTTTGAAGACACCGGTTTTATTGAAAAACGAAGTCGCCACGCCATTTTGATTTCCTCAAAACTTTGAAAAAAAGGATAAGGGTCCGGAGGTTAAGTTACTCCTTGGGAAGAACGTTTGGCGTTCACCCAAGGAGCCTTGCAAAAGCAAGTCTTCCTAGATCCGAAGTTTGTGTTTGTTTATATGATCGTGTGTACGCGTGATTTTGAAAAGAGGAGGGAATGTGCCAAGTTTATCTGCCGGACATATAAACCATTTAACTAGGTTATAGCTCGGGATACCTTGGATTTGATGTTTTCGGGATTTTGATCCCGTGCTCTTTTTGGACTTGTGATCATCATTACGGGACTTATCTACCCTCCCGTTAGATTAATCAACTATGGTAGGCATAAGAGCCTTGGTATGTCTTAAACTAACGTTCCTTGGAGATTTAGTCACATGTGATCGAGAGGGGCTCGTCTTTTAAGTCCAATAATGAGGATCTTTAGAAAAGGAGAAATCTTTGCCCATCGATTCTACATCTTGAGACGATAACGATTCGTAGGGACATTTTATGTTCGTCTCAAGTGATTATCGGAGATGTCGGGACTAAGATCCGTCGGTTTCTAAAGGGACAACGATTATGGCATTTTTGTGATGGAAACGATGTAAAGATGGAGTCTTTACACCGATCATCACCACGAAATGCTCCACGAACCAAGGGACTAGGGAAAGGGGTATAAAGATTGGATCTTTATACTCATCCTATGTATTTTGTGCCTTAAAAGGTTTTTTTAGACAATCCTCGGAGAGAGATCCATCTTTTAGGGAAATGGGGGAGATGACATTAAAGTAAAGATTGCATTTTTAATGTAAATAACACAATGAGTATCATTAAACTAGAGACATAATGTAAAAGGGATGACCTTCATGGCTTTTCCTATGTCCTTTAAGACCTCATAAGGTGGATAATCCTTGGAAAGCTAGATCAAGGGAAGGGGATGACATAATATGAATAAAGATTGCATTTTTATGCAAAAAGGTAAAGGGACATCACATCATCATGTGGTAGATCTTCCCTAGAACAAGTCAACTTGTGGAACCTTGTTCATCCTTGGGAGTGGATCTACAATGAATCCTTTGTGTAGGGGGAGTGGGAATATGATGATTACATTGCAAAGATAGAAACTTTAAGACAATAAATCAATATAAATGACAAGTAATAAGAATATAAATGCAAATAATAAGTAAAGCAAGATAATATGAGAGTAGATCAAGGGGGAAGGAAGGAGAGATTACCAATATTGATTTTCTCTATCTTCCAAGGGGATTTTCCTATTTAGGAATAGATTAGGATGGGATTTGTGTATGAGGGAGGTGAGTTTTGAGTGATTTTGGTCATGAAAATTCGTGTTTTAATTTGGGCGAGTAACGATCTTGAAATTCTTCCTTTAAAATGAATAGATGAAGCCTCTATTTATAGGATGCTGTGTACTTCCTAAAGAAGCCACCCAACGTGAATCCACGGCAAAAGAAGCCGCCCGGCGTTATCCTCTGTCGTGTCAGCATGTTTCTAGATTCATGCAAGGTGGCAACTAGAGGCTTCTTTCCAGCGACGTCCTGCTTGGAATTTTAATTCCTAGCAGGTCCTTCCTCCCTTGGAAAGTTTAGAAAAGTTCTCGAATTACCCCTAAACTTTATGAAAGTTTGGGGAATTGCCAGAAAACTTTAATCGGAAGGCATGAGCGGATTTGGGTACTTACGAAGCCCCTCGGCAACGGTACTTGCAAAGCAAGTGGGATTGTCGATAAAAGTGAGAATCCAATCTGGCGAACTACCGAGATGGATTGGGATTGGGTGACCAAGGAGGCCGAGTGGTGTAAGTACCCAAATTCGGATCGCCAAAATTTGTTAAAAGTTAACCGGAATCCGTTAACTGGCCCTTCCCAGGTTAACCGGAACCCGTTAAACTCCCCATTCTCGAGTCAACGAGACATACCAGGACTGCCCCGTGCATCCCGACACCAAAGTGTACTCAACACACGTTATCACACGTAAAAGTACCACTTTCCTCGAAAAATGCATTTTTTGGGACTTTCCGGGGGCGTTTCGGACATTTGCCGAACAGTTATTTAGAAAACAGTCAAAACCGAAAAAAACAGGACAAAAACCCTAGCTCCGATGGCTCACCAGGACACATGGCATGCATGCATGCCCTCCCCCATCCCCATCAATCAAATTCAAGGGTGAAAAGACCAAAATACCCCTAAAACTGAGAGTTAGGCCGTCCGGCCTGTTTTACTTGAAGAACCAGAATTCTCATCAAATCCCTACAATTTCCAAAAAAAAACCCCAAATTGAGTCTTAGGCCGTCCGGCCTGTTTTGCAAAATCACCTCTATAAATACAAGGGCTGTCATTTTGTTTAAAAGAGGAAAAAATATTACCCCTCTCCCAAAACCCCACGGTTCTGAGCATTCTAGCCCCCTCCCGAGCCCCGTTTCATCTCGATTTGCGTGAAAATCCCATTTTCCAACCAAATACGAGCCAAACAACTTCCAAACACCTTCCAAACACTAAACCGTATCCCATATACGTCCTTTCGAGCCAAAGAGTCAATCCCTAGCCATAGTAACACACTCTCTCTAAAACTTCTTTTTGCCTCGATTCACGCGTCAAATGCTATTTTCGATCCGGCCGAAACTATCAAAATGTAGACGTAACGCCTTCTACGGGGCTCAATACGTTTTACCCCGAATCATCTTCTCTCCGTAAGAGAAGTAATTTCGGGAAAACGGCGTTCAGTCCCGTTTTACCGTTTACTGTCATTTACGGTCCGGATCGTTTGATCCGTTGATTCGATTCTTTACCGTCCAAACCATTTTGGTTCGTGATCGTCATTTACAAAATCCGGATCGTTTGATCCGTTGATATTGTTATTTACTTTACGTAACTTTACAAATTTGAGCCGTTTGGCTCGTCGATCGTATCTTTACTGTGCGGATCGATTCGATTCCGTTGATACCGCACTTTTAAATCTGTCATTTACAAGTCCGAGCCATTTTGGCTTGTGATAGTATTTACTTACAAAAGTCCGAGTCACAAAATGACTTCGTTGATCGCATATCATTTAATGCCTTTTTCCACGAAATTGGTAACAATGTAATGCCGGTTCAAAACCGGAGTTCGTCATTCGAACTCCTTTTCAAAACAACGCAAAACCCGACGTTTGACATTCAAAAGCTCTTTTTCATTAAAATCAACGTTTGACATTCAAACTAAATATTTAAGTTCGTCATTCGAACCACTGTTTTTAAAACAACGCAAAATCGGCGTTTGACATTGGCAAACGCTCATTTCCGACTCAAAACCCGACGTTTCACATTCAAACACTCTTTTTCATTAAAATCAACATTTGACATTCAAACTAAAAGATTTAAGTTCGTCACTCGAACCCCGTTTTCAAAACAACGCAAAATCGACGTTTGACATTCAAATGCTCATTTCCGATTCAAACCCGTGTTTGACATTCAAACACTCTTTTCATTAAAATCAACGTTTGTCATTCAAACTAAAGATTTAAGTTCGTCATTCAGAACCCTCTTTCCAAAACTCAAAGCGGACATTTGTCATTCAAACGCTTGCTTTTTACCACAAATCAACGTTTGTCATTCAAACCAAGATTAAAGCTCGTCATTCGAGCTCCTTTTCAAAATGCAACACACACACATGCACACAATTTCGAGAAAGTTAGAAAGACTCGTCATACGAGGCATTTCGGGTGATCTCAACATACTCTTCCCAAAAGCGTAACGTGACCTCCAAACCTAACAATCTCTGGTCCTAAAAGCCTTTTTTCATGTTTTGGCTGCCAATCAAAACGTTCCTATTTCAAAGCCTTTTTTCAAGTTTTGGCTACCAATCAAAACGTCCCATTTCAAAGCCTTTTCCAAGTTTTCGCTACCAATCAAAACGACCCTCTTTTTCAAAACCGGCCATTTTCAAAGTTTGGGCTCATAATACAAAACGTCGTGGCGACTCTCCCTTTCATTCCGGCGAGGTGCCAAAGGCTGCGAAATGTCGCTCGCCACGTCCCCGCGCGTGATCCGAGTAATTTCAAGTGGTTGAACCTTTGGAAAGGCTACCCTACGTATCCGGGGGAATCGAAGCCATGATCATAGTTCTAGGTCATTTGGGGAAAGGGTGTCATATGTGATGGATTGGCTGAACCTAAAGTAGGCTACCTACGTATCCCGGGGGAATCAAGCCATGATCGTATTTCAGAATCCATTGGGGAATGGCGAAGCGGTCCCTTGCTATGAAGATGGAAAGGAAGTGACCTAAGAGGTCGAATGGCTGGTCTGTTTGAGGGATATGCCAAATGAAGGAAGTGAGCAATGTGGTCGGATGGTTGGACCTCTTGAAAGGGCTCACGCACCAACGAGGAGTGATGAAGGAAGGGGGTGACCAATATGGTCGTATGGGCGGACCTTTTGAGAAAGGCTCATACACCAGCGAGGAGTGATGAAGGAAGGGGTGACCAATGTGGTCGGATAGGTTTGGACCTTTTGAAAAGGCTACCTACGTATCCCGGAGGAATCAAGCCATGATCGTAGTTCAGAATCTACTAGACAGTTTAGGACAGGGTCTAGGATCCTGGGCCTTTTGACAATTCGGAGCTGTCACCTTAAGGAACTAAAGCTTACGTCGCTATCGTGGAGATAGAGGTAGCTAAAGCTTGATTTTGACAATTCGAAAATTTGTCACCTTACGTTATCCCATTTGGCGATAATGGAGATTTCTCGGAGAAAACGTTATTCCATTTGGAGATAACGGGGAATTTTTGGAGAAAACGTTATTCCATTTGGAGATAACGGGAGATTTTGAGAGACAACGTTATTCCATTTGGAGATAACAGAAATTTTTGGAAGAAACGTTATTCCATTTGGAGATAATGGAGAATTTTGGGGAAAATTTTATTCCATTTGGAGATAACGCAAATTTTTGGAGGAAACGTTATTCCATTTGGAGATAACGGAGAATTTTGGAGAAAACGTTATTCCATTTGAAGATAACGGAAATTTTTGGAGGAAACGTTATTCCATTTGGAGATAACGGAGATTTTGGAGAAAACGTTATTCCATTTGGAGATAACGGGAAATTTTGGGGAAAACGTTATTCCATTTGGTGATAACGAAGATTTTGGAGAAAATATTATTCCATTTGGAGATAATGGGAATTTTGGAGAAACGTTATTCCATTTGGTGATAACGGGGATTTTGGAGAAAACGTTATTCCATTTGGAAATAATGGAAGATTTTTGCTTAAATGACAAGTCCGGGGAAAAATGTAAATTGATCTGAGGCGAATGAAGCCGCCAGGCATGGGATGGAGAAAAAGAAGTCGCTAGGCTTGAAACCTAATTTCACCAGATTGTTTAAACGAAGGGAAACGGGCAACAACAGCCATTATTGCTTTGCCATTTTCGAGGAGAGAGGAGAGAAAAAGAGAGAAATGCCAAAGCCTTCAAATCTTTAGCTTTCTATTGCTTGAAATGGACCAAGAAGGAAACATTTTCCTCGCAGCGCGTCGAACTTTGTCACAAGCCGCGAGGTTGAGGCGGAGAGAGTTCGTGAGGAGCGAGGCGGAAGTATGACTTCGCGGTGCCCACCTCTGAGTTCTATCCCGATAAAAGGGAGCACAAGTCCATGAAACATCAATCTATTGGGGTAAGCACTCTCGATTTACTCGATTTCATCGATTTTGATTGATTTTTTTTGATTGATTAGGGCTAGACTCGAATTTTGGGATTTTTTTTTTTCATTGTGATTTTGTTGATGATTTTATGGATTTGACAATTGACCTACGGGGCTAAGTATATGGATAATCATGCATGTGCAACTTATTTGAAAAAAATATAAGAATGACTCAATTTTTGAAAATAAAGTGAGAAAAATAATGCCTAAAATGGGACGGAGTTCTTGCATGTGCTAGAACTAGGTCAACTCCTGATCATGGATGTGAAAATTAGATTTTGGAGGATGAAAATGATTCATGCATGCCATTTTGAAAGATTAAGATTTATATGCAAAGAATTTTGTGAAAACTGGAATTTTTGTGCTTGGGAGAGCATGTGCTCGGGGTGACGTGTTTCAAATGACGAAAGACACGTGTTTTAGGCAAATGATGCTAGAAAACTTCTTATGAATGCTTTTCTTTGGCAATCTGTGCATTATTTTGTGAATATATGCATGTTTCTGAGATAAGTTGAAGGACTAACGTACCTTTGCTGTGCTTACCTGCAGGAGAGAAAATCACGGGGACCCGCTGAGATAGCGGTGAAATTGTGGGCGAGGATGCCTGACTTTGAGAAGGATGGCCACAACCCTAAGCAGCTAGTGGTGGCGACGGGTCTTCATTCTTTTGTCGAGGCTATCGGCTGAGGCATTCACTTGACGTCCAAGAGTAAGGGGCTGATCTAAGCTCTTTCTGAGTTTTGGTGGGACACCACTCACAGCTTCCATCTGGGCTGGGGAGAGGCTACGGTGACTCCTGCCGACTTTACGGCTATCGCGGGCTTGAGGTTCAGTGATCGGCTTTGTGACACAGAGGACTACATTTCTGAGGCTGAGTTCAGGGACTATGTGGGGTTTAACCTCCATCCGAAGGGGCTAGTGATGGAGAATCAATTGGTTGAGATTCAGATTCTCGGATGCATGGAGGGATTTATAGCCAATGAGGTGACTGCTCACAGCTCGTGATGGCTTTATTGGGGTGAGACCGGATTGGCAGAGCTTTACTTTGCTCTGGATTTGTACAGCCGGAACAAGGCTGCTTCTATGGATTGCTTTTTTTTTTTGCTTTGGAGGTATTCTTGTTTTTCTTTTCTGTTCTTTCCCTTTTTCTGTATCCTCAAGATTTTACGAGATAAATGACCTTTATGTTCGGACATGCAGGTTTGGTTTTGCGAGGTAATCGGGTTCTTTCCCTGGAGAATTTGGAACCGGCAAAGTGATACCGCTACCTTCCCGGCTATAGTGCGGCGGAGAGGTGAGGCCGGGACAAGTTCAGGAACACAGGATCACTTTTGACTACAAGATGGTGAGGCACTGTCATCAACGGGGACAGGTTGTAAGGGGGTGAGCTTCTATCCTTAGGGGAGATATCCGTAGGATCTTATGGGAGATGTCGTAGTTGTGACTCGGCGAGAGGAGGTGGGCGGAGCTTGACACTGTGACATTATCTACTTGGGGGACCGGTTTTCCGGGCGGCACGGTCATATCCCTCCTTTGGGCGCAATTACTCCCCATGATCCTCCTCCTTTCATCTCTGCTGCGGCCTAAGGTGCAGTCGAAGAATGAGAGGGACGGGTATAAGGTTGGCTTGGCGGGTGAGGATTATTTTAACCACGCCACTCCGTACGCCACCTTTGTGGAGGGCGTTTGAGGACACCACGAGAGGTGGTGAAGATAGGCTATTTGTCAGGGTACGGAGAGGCGAGCCGACTAATCCACCTATTCTTTCGGATCACCTATCTTATGTGGTGAATGGGGTGGCGAGGAGGCGATGGTGCACATTCCGGGAACCCGAGAGATGTTGAGTTTACTTTCTTTGGTGACAACACGTAAGTAACTACGAATTTCTTTTCCTATTCGGCTTTTCTTTTACGCAATTTTGAACTTCTATGGGATTTTCGAGCTTTTCTTTTTCTCGCGGGTCCCTGCTCGCACTTACGACACTGCAGTGCGGCGAACGGGGCAGGCGGCTAGCTCGGTCTCTCTTGAAGAAGCTGGCTTGCGCGTCGATGTAAGTGTCCCAATCTGAACCGCCAATGTTCCTTCAGCCCAATTTAACGACTTCCACGTCAAATGGACAGTTAAGGGCATTTTGGTCTTTTCCTAAGGCAATTTAAATAAAAAGGGCCTTAAAGAAATATCAAAAATAGTTCAAAAACCGGATTGGTTGAGTCATTTCCAAGAAATTGACCAACTTTGCATTAATTGCAGCGGCCCAGAGGCGCTTCTGCAGAGTCAGGCACGCCAGCATTCTAATCCGCGCGGACAAGAATGAGGCTCAGTCTCATCCGCGCGGACATGTCTGTAACCTAGAATCTGCCTATAAATTAAATCATTCTCTCTCAGTTTAACAAGGCAAGAATTACAACCCTCACTGTTATATTCGTAAAATACCAAAAAACAGCCTCTACACCAAACAAAAACACAAAATCCCAACACAAATCTTGAACAAATTCAAGCCTCAAACACAAAACCAAGGAAGATAGGGTACAACCATTGGTAAACCCTCCTTCTCCCTACCTAAATCTCCCTCATCCATGCATACATCTCATACTCTAAAAAAAAATAAAAATAAAAAATATAAAAAAAATCTCATACTCTAAAGATTAAACTTGCTCATTGTTCATCCATTGTTCTAGATCCAAGAGGATCTCCATGGAGTTCATCTCCATGGATGATTCTCTACAAGGATCTACATTTTTCTAGCTTGCTCTTCCTTTCTTTACATAAACTAGTTGTTACTTGGTCTCTTGACCTAAAGTGTGGTCACCTTGGAGTTCATCTCCTTGGATGATCACACTAAATGGTTCATATTTTCATTTTATGTCATTAGTTCTTTCTTGATCTAAATGTAGTCACCTTGGAATAAATTTCCATGGATGACCATGTTAAAAGGTCTAAATTACCTTTACTTCTTTAAAAACATTTTTCCAAGCCTAAGATCTTCACCTTGGAACCATTTCCATGGATGAAGATCATTAAGGTTTATAGGTTACAAAAAGGGTGAAGTTGATACATTGAGTTCAAGGATTTCAAGGATGATCATCTTAATGACCACCTTAGAAATCCACTCTAAAGTTGATACATCCTTAACCTAAAATCAATTTTCACACATAAATCTTTGTTTTATGTTAAATCTCCCTATCCCAAGCAAATGAAATGCTTTCAAGTCCTAATGTACCCTAAGGATGGCTTGATATAGTAGATCACCACTAATCATGTTTAGTGATCACTAATCAAAGCCTAAGGAAAGTGGGGACAAGCATGGATGCCAAATTCAAAAATGTTTTCTTATCATTTTCTGGTGCCAACTCCAGTTCTGATTCTGTAACTCCAGTTCACATTCTGGAATTTACAGAATCAGACTGGAAAGCTGCAAAAAAAGAATATTACGGTCTCATCCGCGCGGATAGGAATGACCCTCGCTCTGGTCCGCGCGGACAAGAATGTAAGGGGACAGACATTTTGTTTTTCAGTCATTTTTCACTCACAGAAGTACATTATTTTGGTAAATTTCAGTCCAGTACAGTCAAAACTTTTATTTCCAGAAAACTCCTTTTTGCATGACACACACACACACACACAAATGGTTTTAAATTAGGAAGACTCATTTTACGAGGCATTCCGGGTGAACCCTAACGTTCTTCCCGGAGTGTAACGTGACCTCCGAACCCAAATCTCTAATTTTGGGCATTTTTCAAAGTTTTGGCCCTTAAAACAAAAACGGTGTGGCGACTCCGTTTGATTTTTCAAAAAAAATGAAAATCGGGTACATCATCACAGTCGAGGGCTGTGGGAAATGTGTAGGAGCTTGAGCGCAAGAGGAGGCATGTAGGGAGCACGGTTTCTACATCATCAGCCTCAGAGTACCACTCATCCTCTACCAGTGGCGTGCCTCGGGGGCAAGGTCCTAACACTGATATCCTAGAGCAGCTGGCGGAGTACGAGCATGTGCCCGTCAACTTGACCACCGTGAGCGATGATGAAGACTTGCTAAGGGAACCCGAGCTCTATGAACTGAGCAGCGACGATGAGTCGGAGGGTTAGGGTTCTTTTGGTCCACATTTAGAGAGGGAGAAAGAAAACAATGAACAAATGATGAACAATTTGTATTATTTTTTTTATTTTGGAGCCAATGAGGCAAAGACATGTAATGATCTTTTTTTTAATTATTATTGGTATTTTATTATTTTGCAAATTACTTGAGCCTCGGGGCAGTTTTTTGCATGGAAATGGGGCGAAAATTGGGCCAGAATGTATTATGATGGTATATGAATGTATGAATGGTGTTTGGGAGTGTTTTTGTCCATGTTTTATTGAGAAAGTGGGGTGAGAATCCCACTTGGGCAGCAGCTTTGGCTGCTGCAGATTTTTTCTACAGAAGCGGATGAAGCCTCCCGGCTAGGCCTTGGGAAAATGAGGCCGCAGGGCTTGGTGTCTTGCCTGAACTAATTTTTTGCATATAAACCAAGGAGGGGTCTTTTCATTTCATTTCCAACTTTGGCCATTCCCAGCTAATTTCAAAGCATATTTTTAACCAAAAATCGTCGAGTCCGATCACTGCCATGGAAAAATCGGTTCGATTGCAAAAGGGGAAAAGGGATCGTTTTCTTTCCAACCTCCAGTCTTGGATGAGACACAACTTTCAATCTCATAAGGGGCTTTTTGACAACACCTTCAAAATAAAATCTTTGTGGCATTTGAAGGATCTTCCACCCTATTGGGACCTTTTGAGAGCAGCAGCGAGATTTTGGGACGTCCGGAGACACGTTTACTGCTTTTCTTATAATGAAATCGTTCCAACCTTCGAGGATTTCCGAGCATTGATTGGGGGTCCAGAAATTGAGGTCATTTTGATTCCTTCAACCGGGGATTTGCCAGTGACCATAAAGTTGGCATCTTTTCTACAAATTTCTCCGGAAGAAGCTGAAGGGATGATGATAGCTCCTGACAGAATTGACATTTCGATATTAAAGCAATTTGGGTCTCCGGGTATTGCAGGGACCACGATGTCTATGGACGCTTTCATTCTGCATATTCTCTTTCCTATTCACTGCCGAGTCCTTCGGAGTGTGCCATGGCAGTCTTTTGGACATGGTCAGAGACTACAGGGCTGGGAGAGATATTGTCCCACTGATTTTGGGAGAGACTCTGCACCGCATCAACAGGATGGCTAAGGGGGACCTTTTCATGCGGTTTGGGAGCCCACTGCTGACTTTATGGTTGCAAGAGAGACTCGGGGCTTTACCCGGGATTTGCCTACTCGGTGTCCTTGGGTAATTTCTTGGAGGGTGCACCGAGACAACAGGATCAGGGTAGCTGGGAGCTGATGATGGCTCGGCTATCTACCTCAGATATTCATTGGTGGGTGCCTCACTGGAGATTGCAGACTCGTAGGACATTTCAGCAGTCCTACATAGTGAGGGTTCCGAGGCTATCTTTGTCGTCGTTCTACATTCCCTGCTTAGTGTCTAGACAATTCGGGATCTTGCAGGAGCCATTGGATGACTGGGAGGACATTCGCACCATGGAGGTGGCACCTTTTGACATGAGAGGTCCAGATAGCTTCCCCTTTTTATCGAGAGCATGGACATATGCCGCTTTTCCACCCAGGGCCATTCTCAAGAACAGGAAGAGTACCATTTTGACCACGGCCTACATAGATTGGTACGAGAGGGAGATGGGGGAGACTCAGATCATTTTGGGAGAGAGGCGCCAGGCCTTATTGGGTGCTGATGTTGACTCTAGCAGGACTTTGAGGGAGACCGAGGCAAAGGCTAGTCGCCATAACCAGTCGGGCGATCTTATTAGAGACATGGAAGTCCGATATGAGAGATTATCGGAGGTTTCTCCTCTTACCGAGGCTCAGCGGGAGGAGGTAAGAACTCGTGCCAGGGTAGAGAAGGCACTTATTGACACAGGTTTGATCGAGGCTCCAGTGAGGATACCTGAGATAGGGATGAGGGAGACCGACATCATTGAGAAGAAAAGGAAGAACACTCGACGAGGTCGAGGTCGAGGAAAGAAGAACAAGGAAGACTCTGTTGTGGACAACTGATAAGCCTATTCCGAGCATCTACTTATTGTCTTTTTGCAAACACATTAGCCAATTAGGTCTTTTATTGTATATTTTAGTCTTTGTAGCAGGTTAGGAGAGTCAAGAGTAGATCGTGCTTGAACTCATCAAAAAGTTTTTGATTTGTAATAAACGAAAGATATTATCTTAGAAATTTTTCAAGACACATTTCATGGAAATTTTGAATGTCTTATTTATTGTTTAAACCGAACCATTTCTGGCTGCCTATGTTCCCCTTTTACAAGAAAGGCTAAGGGGCTCAGGTCTTCGTAGTTCATTCTAATGGACTTTTGGATTTTTGTTTTGTTGTTTTTTTTTTTTGGTGCAACCCTGTTTTCTGCCTAAACCACCCTTTTCAGGGTTTTCAGTCTAGCTGGGCATTACTCTTTTTGCACTATTTTTCTTTTTTTTTATGTGCGACCCTATTTTCTGCCTAGACCGCCCTTTTTAGGGTTTTCAGCCTAGCTAGGTATTACTCTTTTTGCACTATTATATATTTTTTTATATTTTGTTTTTTTTTTATTATTTTTTTTTTAGACATAGTACCGGCGGAGCTTGTCACCGTTGACCGGGTGAACAAAAGGATTGCCGTCCAGGTCTGCAAGCTTCATTGCTCCTCCCGATAGGATTTTCTGCACTACGTATGGGCTGATCCAAACAGGTTTCCACTTTCCTAGAGGGTTGTCTCTGGTAGGGGGCTTCTCTTTCAGTACCAAATCTCCTTCTTTGATGTCTCTGGCCTTGACCTTTTTATCGAATGCTCTGGCCATTCACCTTTGATAGGCTCGAGTATATTCCATGGCCTTAAGCCTCCTTTCATCAAGTTGGGTGAGCTCATCATGCCAGCTACTCAACCATTCTACTTCGTTGATGCTATTTTCCAAGAGGACTCTTAACGACGGAATTTCCAACTCTACAGGCAGTACCGCTTCCATTCCGTAGGTCAAGGCGAAAGGGGTTTCTCCCGTGGCTGTTCTGACAAAAGTTATGTAGCCCCAGAGTGCTAGATGTAGCTTTTCGGGCTTGTCACGACCACGAGTGGCCATCTTTCGGATGATTCTCTCTAGTGTCTTATTTGCAGCTTCTACCGCTCCATTGGTCTGAGGCCTGTACGGGGATGATTTGTGGCGAGTGACTTTGAATTTTGACAACAATCTATCGCAGTCTCCTTCAAAGTGTGTCCCATTATCCGAGATGATCTCATTTGGCACCCCATATCTGCACATGATATTTTCTTTGACAAACTGGGCAACTCTCTTGGAAGTGAGGACCTTATAAGACTTTGCTTCCACCCATTTCATGAAGTAGTCCACTGCCACTAACACAAACTCATGCCCATTGCTTCCAGCCGGGGCTATCTTCCCTATAACGTCAATGCCCCAAGTTGCAAACGGCCAAGGCATCGTCATGCAGTACAGGTCGTGAGGCGGGAGATGATTAAGGTTGGCAAACCGCTGGCATTTGTTGCATTCTCGGACATGCTGAACACAGTCTGTTTCCATGGAGATCCAGTAGTAACCCATTCTGAGGATCACTTGCATTAATGCTCTGGCATTCATGTGAGAACCGCAGGGACCATTATGGACTTTGCTCATCAGCTCTCGTGCCTTTTCTTTGGTGACACACAGAAGGAGTGGTCCTTGGTATCGCTTTTTGTACAGATCACCTCCTAGGATGACATAGTGAGAGGCCAGCCATTTCAAGGCTTGTAAGCTTTTGGCTTTGATGCCTTCCTTCAACTTACCCTCCTCATCTCTGAATGCTGACTCCCCATCTTTGAGAAACTAGTAAACTTGATTGTACCAAGGTTCCTTGACGAGCTCAGGTCCCAATTCTATTTCGCAACAGAAGGATGGGGCTTCCCTTCTACCCACTCTGAATGGTTTTACTGCCTTTCCCTCGGGGATCTCTACCAATGAGGCTAGAGTAGCTAAGGCATCTGCAAACCTATTCTTGTCTCTTGGCAGGTAGTGGAAGGTCACTTCTCTGAACTGCTCTGTCAACTCTTCCATATAGGCATGATACTTCTGTAGGTTAGGATCCACGGTCTTCCATTTGTTAGAGACATGGTTGATGATAAGGGCTGAGTCTTCGTAGACCTCTGGTTCCTTGACATTTCTTTCTAGGGCAACCTCCAAACCAGCTATACAGGCTTCATACTCTGCTACATGGTTTGTGACAGAGAAGTTCAACTTGACGGCTATTGGCGTATGCTCATCTTTCGGGTCTACCAACAGCATTCCTATGCCATTTCCCCTTTTGTTAGCAGCTCCGTCAAAGAAGAGTTGCCATCGATTCTCAGGCTCAACAACGAAAATCCCCTCATCTGGAAACTGGGGTTCAGGCCGTCGGTCCTCATTGCTAGGGAAATTTGCCAGATGGTCTGATAGTGCTTGACCCTTGATCGCCTTTCTTGTTACATAGTTGATGTCAAACTCTGCTAGGAAGAATGACCACTTGACTAGGCGCATCGAAAGGGAATGTTTGTCGAAGATATACTTGATGGGGTCCATTTTAGAGACCAAATTCACAGAATGGGTCTGCATGTATTGTTTCAGTTTCCCGACTACCCAGACTAGTCCTGCACAAGTCTTTTCACATGCCGAGTAATTGAGCTCACTCCCTTGCAGCTTTTGACTAACAAAGTAAATGGCATTTTCTACCCAAGAATCCTTCTTTTCGTGGGCCAGCATAACCCCAACTGTCGTGTCAGTGACAGTGAGATAGAGCAGAAGAGATTTTTGTTCATGCGGGGGGCATAGTATTGGGGGATTTACTAGGTACGCCTTGATTTGGTCAAAGGCATCCTGGCATTCTTCATTCCATTATGTATCAACGTTTTTCTTCATAAGCTTGAAGATGGGCTCACACATGGTAGTCAGCTGATGTACTGTAACTTGCCCATAAAGCTTTTGACTTCTTTCTGGGTTCGAGGTGGCCTCATGTCCATTATGGCTTTAATCTTTCGGGAATCGGCTTAAATGCCTTCTCTGTGACCATATACCCAAGCACTTTTCCCCTTGTCACTCCAAAGGTGCATTTTGCAGGGTTCAGCCTCATAGAATGTCTTCTTAACCGCTCAAAGAACTTTCGCAGGTCGACAAGGTGTTGTCCATCCACGCCTTTAGAGTAGATAATCATATCATCGACATAGACCTCAATTTCCTTGTGGATCATGTCATGAAAAAGTGCAGTTGCTGCTCTTTGATACGTAGCCCCAGCATTTTTAACCCAAAAGGCATCACCGTATAACAGTACGTCCCCCATGGTGTGGTGAAAGCTGTCTTTTCCTGGTCCTCTTCGGCCATCTTGATCTGATTGTAGCCAGCAAAACCATCAAGGAAATACTTGACTTCGTAGTTAGCCGTGGCATCTACCAAAATGTCTATGTTTGGCAACAGATAATCGTCCTTGGGACTGGCTTTGTTTAGATCCCAGAAATCCACACAGCAGCACACCTTTCCATTGGCTTTAGTCACCGTCACGATATTCAACAACTAGGTCGGGTATTCAATAACCTTGATGAATCCTACCCGCAGCATCTTTTCAATTTCCTCCTTGACCTTCAGAGACCATTATGGCTTAATTTTCCTTAGCTTCTGTTTCACCGACTTGGCATCGGGTGTCAAAGGGATCCTGTGTTCCACAATTGAGTTGTCCAGCCCCAGCATATCCTTGTAAGACCAGGCGAACACATCCACATACTCTCTGAGCAGATCAACCAGTCTGTCCCGTTCAGCCCTTTGAAAGAAGTTCCCGATCTGTGTCTCTTTAGGTTCTTCGATAGTACCCAGGTTAACACTAGTCAAAACCTCCTCGGCAGCTTGGGCACGGTTTTCCTCTTTATCAGTAACCTGCTTAAAGATTTCTTTAATGTATTGTTCATTTAGTGTGTTTGCATCTTGTTCAAATGAATCATTATTAACTATTCTTAGGTTATTAGTTAATTTATCATTTGTTAAGTTGGCAATAAGGGGATACTCGGAAAGATCTATCATTTCATTTAATGCAAAAGGAAAGATAACATTGGCGACACACTCATAATCTTCAGGCGTGAGGCCATCAGATGACTCGGAGGACTGAAACTCAAAGACTCCTGACTCTAGAGACTCTTAACCCTACACTATTATTGACAAACTGTTTGACTGGACTAGACAGGGGGTACTCTTCGTTGTTGCTGCCCTGGGGAGAAGCAAATTTGCCAGCGGTCCAATCCTGATGTGCATCCTTCAAACCATTATCGCAGTTGTAGACATCATACCCACAGTGGAGCTTCGATTGAGCTGGTGCAGCTTCCTCTTCGAATTTGATCACATTCGGTTGCATCTCTGGAGTAACGAGGACATTTACACTCTCGGCATCTGAGAGACAGCTTTCTCCATCATCAGAGTCTTCTTGGTCATTCACTCTTCTTTCCACATTTTTCCAGACGGGTGGTTGGGACTGATCCTCTTGAACAGTAAGGGCCATCACAAACACATTATGTTCACCATGGGTGATGAAAGGTTCTGGGGATACTTCAACCATCATAGCTTGATTTACTTATGCCTCACAGTCTTCATAAGTGAGTCTTTCCTCAGTAATATTGACTATGGTAACTGGCTCGATATCGCCAAAAAGAGATCTTGCCTTGACGACATTAACGAAATAAGTCGCTATTATAGGGCCAAATTGCCCTCCCCTGGCCGAGGCATCAATCAGATATTTCCATTCTCCATGTAATTCAGCGTAAGGAACGTTGAATTCTAGGATGTCTATAATCTTTGGGTTCTCGAACCCTACTGCGTTTGTCTCTCCAAACTCAATCACATTTACCCAGTTATTGGCCGAAAGAGGATTCTTGACTGTATTGGGGCCCCGAGGCGGTTCAAGTTTGCCTTCCTCGATCAGACGGGAGATCAAGACCTTCAGATAGGCACATTCATTGGTGGTATGCACATGGTACTTGTGGAAATGACAATGCTTAGACTCGTCTAACCTAACGTTAAGGGTCTTGGGCTTCCAATTCTCCAAAGGTCTAATAAGTCCCTCAGCTACCAAACCATCAAATACTTTCTCTAACGGCATTCTAAAGTCGTCACTAGTGTAGAAGTGAGGCCTTGGCTTTGTAGCGATCTGACCTAAACTTTGTCCGACTTTCTAATTCTGGATGTAATTGACTGCACCTACCATCTCTTTTCCCTTTACGGCAACGGCTGGGGTGTTTGAGGCTGGTGTCCTGTACCGATAAGAGTTGCCGGTTCCTGCAACTGGTGCCATGTTGAAGGCATTTTCAAACTTAGTGCCAGCATTTACCATTGCCCAGAGATCAGGATAATAATAATTGCCGATCTGGGCCCTTAGCTGAGGCTTCAAACAAGACTGGAAGATTTCCATCTATTCCTCTTCATTCAACAAAGTCATCATTTCACTAAGCTTCCAATTCCATCTCTTTTAAAATTCACCCACCGGTTCATCTGGGCGCTGCAAAGTCCCCTGCAAGTCATTTCTGCTAGTTTCCCATTTCAAGTTGGCCTTGTACTTTTCCATGAATGTCTCCTTGATCTAGTTCCATGTGGCTTGGGCCTCGGGCTTTACATGTAGGAACCACCTAAGAGCTGAAATCTTTAACGATAGTTGAAAATGATCGGCCATTTGCTGATACGTACAATCCTTGGCCCTCATAGCCAGAAGGTAACTTTCAATGTGAGTTCGAGGACAGTCTGTGCCGTTGAACTTTTCAATCTCGGGCATCCAAAATTTTGGAGGAAGGGGGACAATTTTGCTGGGATTAGTGATCTGATAGGCCGCTTTCTTGGTGTTCAGTTCACCAAACTTCTCTTGCATGGACTTAACTTGCTCCACTAACCAAGCCATGTTGGGATCAGGTGACAATTTTGGATTGTTCAGTTCCAAGGTAGGTTTATCAGACTTGGGTGGCGGTATAGTGGGTGGCACACTAGTGGCTGGTACCACGGCTTGGGGATCTTTTGAAGGGAAATAGGTGTAAACTTGACCTGGTCCCGTGTTTCCATAAGACAGGCCAGAGGCATAGGGGTTGGATTCATAGCTACCGGGGTAAGAGAAAGAGTAAGGGGGCTCATGAAGTCATGTTGGCAAGGCTGGGGGTAGAAGATCTGCTGTTACAGGGCAAATGTTAAGGAGATCATTGGATTGGTTCTGAGGTTTAGAAATCATCTGTGATGGTCTGTACTGAGGAGGAGGAATGAATCCCATGGGATAATACAGAGACTGAGAGACTGGGGTGGCTGTAGCATTTTTTTCTCTGTTGGTAGTGAACAAAGCTAGGTCTTATCTGAGGAGGTGAGAGCATTAGAACCCTGATGGCTTGGGATGTTAGAAAGGACTGAAAAGGGATAGTCCTTGGTAAGGGATCATATGTAGATGGAGGAGGGCATTGGTTGTAGGCTGGAGGGGCTGAAAGCACTGTTTCCGGGGTTTCATTTTCCACCATGACCAAAGAACCATTGGCTTCAACTACTATCTGAACCCCATGACGGCGGAGAGCCTCGACGAGCATGGCCTGCTGTTCTTCATGGACCTTTCGACTATTTTCCAAGGCTAGGGCTAGCTCTTCCTCTCTAGTCGTTGGATTACCCATACCACCACTGTTTTCTGTCAAATCTGCCATTCTAAACCTCTGGGTTGACGAAACTGACGATTCTGACGAACTATTTGAGCCTAAAATTTCCGCACTAAAAAGCCGCTAACCCGGTATTCTCACCCACTTCTTTCTCGCTGCGGGAAAGGGATAGGCAAGGTTTAGACTCGGGGGTAGGTATTTAGGCTGAAGGCTCAAGTAATATGCAATTAAGAATCTTCAAGTTCACTTAAAACTGTGTCTTTTAATTATTTCTATTTGGTTGGAAAAGGTTGCCCTTCTTTTTCGCAACTACTCTAGATCCTGGATCAGCGGGTTCCGTCACTACGTCTATAAGCCCCTCATTTTCCACCTGCATTTCGACATCCCAGGGTGGACAGCCCCGGGCGAGGGTCCTATAGGGCACGCGGATCCCAGCGACCGAGGGAGAAGAAAGGTCCTAGGGTGTAGTGGATCATAGGAATTTTTAACGCACGAGCGATGCGGATTATAGTTAATGTCAATGCCGTGAAAGTCAAGTCTTTTAGCCTTAACGAAATTTTGGCAGAGTTTCGCTTACGCGATATATGTTTGACTTCGGCATTGTCCAAGGAAAATAATAGGCATGGGTCAGACGTTAAAATTCGAATGACACGGCGTCACATTGAGCGTTGTTGCATACTTTGTGCAAGTCAAAGTCAAAGTCAAAGTCAAGGCCGAGGTCAAGATTTTGCCAATTTTGTCTAACGAAATTTCGGCATGGCTTCGCTTGCGCAAGGAATCTTGACTCTTAGCATGGGCTCGGGTTTGACTTTTACATACCCCGTACGGGTCAAAGTCAAAGTCAATGCCGGGGTCAAGATTTTGCCAATTTTGCCTAACGAAATTTCGGCATGGCTTCGCTTGCGCAAGCAATCTTGACTTTTAGCATGGGCTCGGATTTGACTTTTACGAGGGTATACAATGAGGCTGTATGACACGGTCTAGACCAAAAACCAACCAAAAAGTCAAGGTTTTAAAAGTGTGACACGGACTAGTGCATTGGTCGACACTGGCTGCCATGGGGAGTTTGGGATGATTCTGTGCGCGCCCGGGAGCATCGTAACACTGTCCGTGACTGCAACTGAACAACCATCCCGAGTTAAAAGGACGTGCATGCAAAAGTGTACAAGATATATAGTGTGCGTAGTGTGCGATCTACTAAAAAAAATCTTTTTTGAGTTAAAATAGATATTTTCATCATGTGTTTTAAAAGAATGTTTTTGGGGACGGGGAAAATGCAACACATAGGCACGTAAATTTTCTGGAACCTGGCCAGACTCAGGACTGAATAGGCTGTCATGGCTTCCAGATTAACCTCAGAAAAGTGTCCTAGTGGAACTGCGAATGAAGCCGCCTGGCTAAGATCCAGGAAGATCAAGCCGTCCGGCTAGATTCAGCAGCTTCTAGGTTCCAATTCGCTTCATTTCCAGACTGTTTCTCCGAGCATTTTTGGCAACTTTCAGCTTCAGAATGACACCTGTTCATTGTTCAGAGTATGCACAAACCAAAAAAGAATATAAAGATGCATGAAAAAGGAGAATCGCACAAGCACAAAAATCGGACCCGAGACGGAAGGCTAACCCTCGTAAACGTTTCCAACGCTTCTTATGAGAAAAAGAAGTTTGGAAACAATTTACATGTCCCCAGCAGAGTCGCCAAACTGTGAATGTGGGCCCTCGGGATTGAACCTTTTTATAGGGTCACCGTTCACCTCAGTTTGAAGACACCGGTTTTATTGAAAAAACGGAGTCGCCACGCCATTTTGATTTCCTCAAAATTTTGAAAAAAAGGATAAGGGTCCGGAGGTTAAGTTACTCCTTGGGAAGAACGTTTGGCATTCACCAAAGGAGCCTTGCAAAAACAAGTCTTCCTAGATCCGAAGTTTGTGCTTGTTCGTGTGTTCGTGTGTATGTGTGATTTGAAAAGAGGAGGGAATGTGCCAAGTTTATCTGCCGGACATATAAACCCTTTAAGAAGGTTATAGCTCAGGATACCTTGGATTTGATATTTTCGGGATTTTGATCCCGTGCTCATTTTGGACTTGTGATCATCATTACGGGACCTTTCTACCCTCCCATTAGGTTAATCAACCATGGTAGGCGTAAGAGCCTTGGTATGTTTTAAACTAACGTTCTTTGGGGATTTAGTCACATGTGATCGAGAGAGGGACGTCTTTTAAGTCTAAGAATGAGACTCTTTAGAAAAGGAGGAATCTTTGCCCATCAATCCTACATCTTGAGATGATAAAGATTCGTAGGGACATTTTATGTTCGTCTCAAGTGATTATCCGAGATGTCGGGACTAAGATCCGTCAGTTTCTAAAGGGACAACGACTATGGCATTTTTTGTGATGGAACGATGTAAAGATGGAGTCTTTACACCGATCCTCACCACTAAATGCTCCAAGAACCAAGGGACTAGGGGAAAGGGGTATAAAGATTGGATCTTTATACTCATCCTATGTCTTTTGTGCCTTAAAAGGCTATTAGACATTCCTCGGAGAGAGATCCATCTTTTAGGGACATGGGGAAAATGACATTTAAAGTAAAGATTGCATTTTTAATGTAAATGATACAATGAACATCATTAAACTAGAGACATAAAGTAAAAGGGATGATATTTATGGCATTTCATATGTCCTTGAAGACTCATAATGTGGACAATCATTGGAAAGCTAGATCAAGGAAGGGGATGACATAATATGAATAAAGATTGCATTTTTATGTAAAAAGGTAAAGGGACATCACATCATCATGTGGTAGATCTTCCCTAGAACAAGCCACTTGTGAAACCTTGTTCATCCTTGGGAGAGGATCTCCAATGAATCCTTTGTGTAGGGGGAGTAGGGATATGATGATTACATTGCAAAGATAGGACCTTTAAGACAATAAATCAATATAAATGGCAAGTAACAAGAATATAAATGACAAATAGTAAGTAAAGCAAGGTAATATGAGAGTAGATTAAGGGGAAAGGAAGGAGAGATTACCAATGTTGGTTCTCTCTATCTCCCAAGGGGATTTTCCTATTTAGGAATGGATTAGGAAGGGATTTGTGTATGAGGGAGGTAAGTTTTGAGTGTTTTTGGTTTCTGGAAATTCGTGTATTAATTTGGGCAGAGTAACAGTGCTGAAATTGTCTCTCAAAATGAATAGATGAGGCCTCTATTTATAGGCTGCAGTGTGCTTCCTAAAGAAGCCGCCCGGCGTGAATCTGCGGCAAAAGAAGCCGCCCGGCGTTATCCTCTATCGTGTCAGCATGTTTCTAGATTCATGCAAGGTGGCAGCTAGAGGCTTCTTTCCATCAAGGTCCTGGTTGGAATTCTAATTCCTAGCAGGTCCTTCCTCCCTTGGAAAGTTTGGAAAAGTTCCCAAATTGCCCCTAAACTTTATGAAAGTTTGGGGAATTGCCAGGAAACTTAACCGGAAGGCATGAGCCAGATTTGGGTACTTACAGCTGGGTACTTGAGAAATTTGGGGTTTGTAAAGTTTGAGAAGGAAAAGAATTTTTCCTTTTATATATCTCCAAAACCTTACCGAAATTGGAATGGGTAGGGGACACAACCGTTAATCTGTCAGTTATTGCCCTGCAGCGGTTCCCAAGACGGATGTCCAATCGCTAGAATCGTACTATTATTACGGAAATTACGGCGCATTAAACAGTTGTCCAACCATCGAAAGTCAATAGTCGAGATTGACCTACATCTATTCAGTCAATCATCCAACAGCGAGCTATGCAAGCCATCCCAAATTTTTTATATAACTTCCTGGTCGACAAAGTCAACACAGAAAGTTGGGGGCCACTGAACGGAATAAAAGTGATGGGCCTGGCCCAACAAACGAAGCCCAACATTTCAGACGTTACAAAGACAGTACCATGGAATGGGCCAGTCCAATTGCTACAATGCCCACGGCCAAACAACAAAGATCAGTCGACCTAGCTTATTGTCTGACCATCCTTGGTCCCGACCTAGCTTCGTCCGACATACGATCATTTACTTGTACAATTTCTATCAAGCTAAGGCACAAAATCAGGTCGACTTTGAATACTCAAGCGACCTCGACCTACTAACACGTACGTCCATCTACATCGTTATTTGTAACCGCCTCCTACATTCTTGGAGACAGTTACGCCCTCAACATCTCCTTGATTTTAGGGATTTACAATGATCCCATAACACCATTATAAATACCAGACAACTCACAACATTAAAAGGTAATGCCTTATTTGCTATTCTGAATATACGTTATTCATTTCAGTTTATAAGCTCAATACACCATATCTCATCATCACGCCGGAGGGTATTAGCCGGAGACTACCCCAGCAAGTCGTTTTTTCGTGGTTTCAGGTCACATTGGCTGGAAATCAACCTAATTGCTGGACTAAGGCTGATCTGGATCATTTCATGCATCATCATAAAGAAAGCAAACTACATCACTTTAAAAATAATATGAATATTGCATTATACGTCCAATTTAAAATTTCCATCATATATAATGAAATGGCATTATATATCAAATTTAAAATTTCCAATAGTTAACACTTAAAACATGAGAACAAAGTAGGAAAGCAATTAGTACAAAATACTCGGAGCAGAAAATATAACGGTTCATCTCGAGGTATGTACGGAGTATCAAATATAATCGATAGTATTTCAATACAATCCTAATACTATTTGAAAAGAAAGAAACTTAATCCTTTTAAGTTGAAGACTCTGTTCAACCCCACAGACGTAGTATAAAAGTAGTAATTCTTCTTCAATCTTGAGCCATCTCAATTATTTTGTAATCTTAGCCAGCCATAAAGTGGTTTAAATCCAAATTTCTTGGAAAAGGATCTTTCGGCACCATCTCCCTTGCAAAGCCCGCTATTCCTCCTGATGAATATTTTTCTCAGTTAAAATTCTTCGCAAGTGTATAAGCTATCGTTGTAGTAGTATGCACCAGCAAGGGTCGAATTCACAAAGACTGAGTGAGAACGAGCTTATTTAGCTAATGCTAGGTTATGATTTGAATTCACTTAACAACTACAGACAATAATTTAAATGAGCAAGTAACAAAAAGAAACAAGTAATTGAAGGGGTTTACCAGATTAAAACGAATTTACGGATTGAGATTTCACAGTGTCGCAGTAATATGCTATTAATAAAAGATAGTATTCAATCAATTTCAAGGGTTCATTCACTAGCTTAAAAGTTGGGACGGTTTGGTGTGCGATTTGCAACCCTTCTAATCTCAATTACTAAGTTTTCAGTTACGTCACTTAATAATTTAGATTGCATTAAAATCCAATGAATACACGAACCTAGATCTTTTCGATACAGTTACGTAACCGATTAAATCTAATCCACAAAGTTTAATCCGGTAATTATTACTCACGTTCATGATCTAATAAATACCCTAAATATTATGAAAAACAACTTTGAAGAACAAGAAATTAATTGAAATTGAAATTAGGTTTTTAGCATAAAACTTTGGCACCGTTACCAAATCCATGAACAAAGAAATTAGCCAAGCATATTCATGATATCAATCACAAATATTAAATTAAAATAATGAAACCTAGAATCTTGATAAAAAAAAAACTTCAATTCTTGCTAGGGCTTGAAGCCTCCAAAAGAAAAGTATAAAGTTCACCCTAATAATATTTTAAAAGGAAGTATTTATACTCCACCCCAAAAATCTAATACTAAAAGGAAAAGAAAATAAAAATAAGAAGGCTTTCCAAACAAAATTGCAAAAGCGGCCTGTGATGTCACGACGTTGCACGAGTCGTGCTACAAGGCATGACTCGTTCCCTTGGATTCGATTCGTGGTCACGAGTCGTGCTCTCAGTTCCACTCATGTTGATTGATGGCACGAGTCGTGCATACAAGCACGAGTCGTGCTAATTGATTCATTTTTCTGTTTTGCACTTTGGTCACTGGACTTTCCAGATTTGCACTTTGGCCCCTGAACTTTATAATATCAGTTTCCTCCCCAATTTTCCATAATTGCAGTTTGGATCCTAAACTTCCAAAACACGCTTAAATCCTCCATTTTCTGATTATTTGCACTTCAAACCCTGTACTTTCAAAACACTAATAAACACATTAAATTCTCAAGGTTTTGAGCATTAAATAAGCTAGGAAACATATCTTTTGGATGGGTAAAACCATATCCATCAAATACCCCCAAACTTATCTTTTGCTCATCCTCGAGTAAAACAAAACTAAAACAAAATAAAAACTAACTAACTAACTAAAACAAACATTTTTATTTTTTTTGGATTTGTTCAATTCATATAATAGGTTGTTGGCACAATAAGTCTCAGATCTTTCACAACACACATAATCTACAAGCATTATCATGAACATGGAATTATATTTACATGGATGCATCTAACTTACAATTCTCCATCACATTATGATATCATGAATGAAATATGAGAGATCAATGTTACCAAAATAAAATATTTTATAGGGTCACTTGTGCCATGCTCTAAATCGATGATGATAAGATAAATTTCTATACAAGGCCACTCATATGCATGTTTAAACACAATTGTCAACTCGGCTACTCTTTAGGGATCAAATATGGCTTTATGACTTGTAATGTATCGCGAAAATCGCGGGCTAAGTTCACGGTTCCAAATGAAGGTAAGGACATACGAAGTCAAGCAAGTGAAACTAGGAAGTCTTCATCATACATCCTCACTTTGAAATTTATCACTCAGGTCCATGCCAACCCATTGATTCAACCCCCAAACTTATAATTTTACACGCTTCACACTTGGGATTGATCACCTTTCTTTCTTTTTGGTCACTTTCCACTTCAACATTAGAGAGGGCAATGCTTTTTTTTTTTAACTTTTCTTTTCATTTTTTTTTTTGCTTTGCACATATATATCACGAAGAATGTGCATTCAATATTTTGCTCAAGCCCTTCTTTTCAATACATTCATAACTTTTTTCTTTCTTTTGATGACCACTTTTCACCCTTGATTTTCCAAACATCATCCAAACATTCCCCCATCATTCTCTAGTTTCACTCTCTTGAAAAGGTGAGAAAAATAGTGTATAAGTTGAAAGGGTAGGATAATGTGGGTACAAAAGAAGGCGAATGGTGGTTTAAGATAACCTCCCACTTTGTGAGAGATTCCATTCTTTTTCAAGCTCAAAAGGGGTTCTAGGGGACAATTTTATATAAGTGACTAGAAAGTTAAAGGATCACAAATAGGTTTCAAAGAAAATAGTCAAATATCACTTCCCGAATAGCCTAATTGATGTGTTATTGACAGTCATGCAAACATGTTCTTGTAGCGATGCGTGAATTTTGAATAACAGAGTCGCCACTTATTATTTATTTAGGAAAACAATAAGAAAAACCTTTTTGATTTGAAAAGAGATTTGAGGGTTCGGGGGTTAAGTTATGGAATGGGTAGGTCGAGGAGCATCCATTCCACCCGATCCGAAGATCGGTCTTGCCAATTGAGTATTATCAATCTTTTTATTTTTAACAATAAAATAAGAAAACCCTAATCAATTTCTTGATTAGGAATGTCGGATTGTATGCTTCGAGATCGCCTTCATCGATTGAAGGGACTCTAGACCAATCCTTTTGATGGGATTACACCACTCTAAAAGCCAATAGAGAGAGATTGAGAAGAAGAGAGTAAAAGTATAGGAATTTACCTAGCGTTTGGGGAGTGTTTGATTTAGAACGTGGTTCTAAGATGTCTTTTCGGTCGAGAAGTGATTTGGGCAGAGTTTCGACTCAATATGAGAGTCAAATCTTGATGCGAACAGAGCTTCGCCTCAATCCTTGATTCGGGTTTGGATGTTTGTTGATCAACAAGGTTGATAAACAAACTTTAGGTGATTTTAGGGAGGTTTTGTGAGTGATTTGAAGGAATCTTTCGTGGAGAGAAACCAACAAATTGTGTGTGTTGTGTGGAATTCTGGACCTCTGAAACATTAGAAGTCACCAAGTATTTATAGGAGTTTAAGAGGTAGAGGTGGAGAGGTAAAACACATCTAGGAAGGTTCTAGAACTCAATCATCATTGGATGACCGAATTGATAAGGTTTTATCCAGAAAAGAGGTTGAAACGGAGAAGGAGAGTGATTTATGCACATCCTGTTGAGGGGATATCTCACGCGAGACACGCTATTCCGCGCGAGATAACTAGTCATTTGACTATTTTGTCCTCTTCAGTTATTCCGTTAGTCAGTTAGGTCCAAAACTAACGAGGTTAGTTATAAACTTAACGAAACATGACGAAACTGATATGTTTTCATCAAAACATAAAAGAGAGACGAAGAGTAGTGTAATCATGATTTATTGGTTCAGAATGAGGTGTCTATAGAGCCCCTCGGCGACAGGTCTTATGAAAGAAGAAGTGTCGTCGATAGAAAAGACATCATTCTGAACATTGGGATGGTCGTGCCGCACGGCTGCCTACGTATCTCTAAGAGAGAATCAGACCAAACGTAGTTCGACTCCAAAACACTAAAAAGTCTATTTTAGGTATTTTGAAAAGCATTTTTTGAAAAGCAATTTTGAAGAGGGATTTTTTTTTTTTTGAAAAGGTAGAATCATACTGAGGAATCAAAGACTTGACCCAATTCTGAAGATACCTATTTGTTGATGAAGTTGTTGAAGTATGCCGCCCGAGATTACTGACGTTGCCGTTGTTGTTGCCGAGGTCACGGACTTTGAAGTTGTTGCCGAGGTTACGGACTTGAAGTTGTTGCCGAGGTCACGGACTTGAAGTTGTTGCTGAGGTCACGGACTTGAAGTTTGCTGCCATCACAGACTTTTTAGTTGATGCCGAGGTCACGGACTTGAAGTTTGCTGCCATCACAGACTTTGAAGTTGTTGCCGAGGTCACGGTCTTGAGGTTTGCTGCCATCACAGACTTTGTTGATGTTGCCGAGGTCACGAACTTGAAGTTTGCTGCCATCACAGATTTTGTTGATGTTGCCGAGGTCACGGACTTGAGGTTGCTGCCATCACAGACTTTGTTGTTTTTGCCGAGGTCATGGACTTAAAGTTGTCGGTTGAGGTAGAGGTTCTGTCGGCCCCTGTAATGCAAGGATATATGCATGATGGTCTCGGATAGACCCGAATAATTCTTACCTTTCTGTACCTGTCAGCACATAAAGATTCCAAGTAGATTTTCCAGATTTTAGTTGTTCAACTAGACTTACGTGGTGGTGCTCACGTCCGTTTGTGTAAATGGCCGATTGGTCATTTTGGTAGTGAGTTTATATATGAGTATATGGTATATGGATATGTAGGGACATTTGTATGGGTTCATATTTGAGAGAGGTGAACTGTATGAGTGAACTTGTGTTTGACAAGTTGGGACCAAATCAGGTTTATGTAGAATCTGTTGCTAGTCAGCAAGGTTGTACTGTTTCTTCATTGTTGTAGAATTTCAATGAGTAATCATGTGTGAACACATCTAGGTCTGTTGAGAATCTTCATTCTTACTTCTCCTTGAGTCTTGTCTCTAGGAGGCAAACGACTACACATCTGTCGACTGTCGTAATGGCTTTATGTCCAAGGCCCTTTGATGTCTCAAGCCCCCAGTTGCTTGCAAGTGGTAGATGACTTTGTGAATAGGTTTGTGAGGCTGCTCTCTTGATTTGAAGGTGATCGAAGAAGACTCTCCTTGTTGATTTGATTTGAAGAAGATCGAATGATGCTCGATGAAGAAGGTTGAAGAATACTCTCCCTTTGTCCTTGATTTTTTTTTTGTGACGCACCCTGGTTTTTGCCTAGACCGCCCTTTCGGGTTTTCAATCTAGCGGGCATCTCTTTTGCGTCTTTTTTTTCATTTTTTTTTGAATAGTATGTTAACTCGAAGAGAACTCATAGGAGAGAATCTTATTGAGGAGAGAGAGATGAGATCTCAAGTCAGTTGAGGAGAGATGAACTCTATTCTTTGGAAGGTGATCCAAGCATTAATTCTTTGGAGAAGTGTATTTTCTAATGATATGAGTGAGAAGCAAAGAGGAAAGCCCCTAATGCAGATTTGATTATTTTGAAGAGTTGGAGTAGAGATTGACTGGGGGAGGAAAGGTTAGGAAGCCCCAGTTTTGATGCTTGGATTTCAAGAGTGTGTATGAGAGTAGCTAACAGGAAGCCCCTAGACTCAACGAGAAACGCTTCTTGGCTCAAAGATCTAGAAAAGTTATTCTACCTTTTAATGGACCGTGTATCATCTAGAAGTTTCTAAATAAGTTTGAGGAGAAAGCCAATCATTAGTATGACTTAAGGGTAAACATTTTTCTTGATACTGAAAGTCTTCTTCACTTGTTGTAAGAGGATGTCGAAGAATTCTCTTTTCTTTTGTTGGTATCACTTGCCTTCTCTTCTTGGTGGGAGAGTCCTTCATGCATTCGAAGTTTCACCTTTGTTGTGGGGGTGATGAAAGCTTGAGAGTTTTTTCTTTTCTTTTCTCTTTTTTTTTGTACTCTCAAAGCTTTGAATTGAGTAGCCCCACTCTTCTTGGAATGAGGGTTGACAGCAGCACCTTTGACTTTCTTCGTTTGTTGATCTTTTGACTTTCAGTAGGGGTAATGTTTAGCCCTTAAGCTTCCTAAGGATAACTTTATTCTTAAACTCGCTTAGAAGTCTCTATTTTTTTTTGATGATTTAGGGAATGGAGGGTCCATTATTTTGCATGAATTAAATGATACTTATGAGGTAGAACAACCTTAGGGAAAGTGTTTAGGAAAATAACTTTGATTAATTGAAGAAATTAAAACAGACTCGATAGTTTAGAGGACACAAACTAGAGGAGGTGAGGAGTACTAGAAAGACAGAACGACTCTTCGAGAACATACTAGGAAATTTAAAACCTAATCTACTTCTATCAAAGGAGAAAGGGAGAGGATAGTTGTAGCTTCAAAGTGGTAAGTGTGGGTTTCTTCTTGGAGCTTCATCTTCTTCATGGAGTACGAGGAAGAGGATTGGTGATGACGTTGGGACGTTCTAGATCTCCATTGTCAAAGAGGTCTTGGATGATGTCCTTCAAGTGGTGGCAGGAGTTGGTGTCGTGGCCGGTGAAGTTGTGGTACTTGCAGAATAAGTGATGAGCATGATTCGGACCCATATCCTTTGGAGGACCACCTTCCCTTGGTTTGATCTTTTCATTCTGGACAAGCACATCGAAGAGTTCTTCTTGAGTGATTCCTTCAATTTTGTCGTAGTGCCTCTTTTTCTTTTTGGGAGGAGGGACAGCAGAATACTTTTCGGTGTTGGAGCGGTTGAATGCAATGGCATTGACTGAAGCATCCTTACTTGTAGCGGGTTTGTTGTAGCGGAAGTTACTTTCCCTCTTTTTACTTTTGAGGAAGTCGTCAACCCTACTTCCGGACTCGAGGAGTTCATTGAAACTAGGAAAGTAATTACCGGCGAGTTTCTCTTGAAATTCATCACGGAGGCAATGAAGGAAGATGTGGATTTTCTCTTTGAGAGTAGGCCTTTCGACGATTTCAGTGAGTTTGAGTCTCCATCTTCTAGCAAATTCAGCAAAGGACTCATTGGCATGTTGTTTGATTTGTTCAAGATCCCTCCTAGTAGGGCGATAAGTGGAGTTGTCTTCAAACTGTCTTTGGAAGACTAAACATGCAGACGACCAATCAAGCCTTGTAGTTGTAGGAAGAGACATGTACCAATCCCTTGCAGCCCCTTCCAAGGTTTGAGGAAAGCATTGGGCCAAGATTGTGTTATCAACTCCCATTGGAAGCATGGCCCAAGTGTAGGTCTCAACATGAGCTCGAGGACAAGTAGTACCATTAAACTTGGTGATGTCGGGTGTCTTGTACTTGCGAGGAAACTTGGTGATGGATTGTTGGAGAGCATCGGGATCAAATGGAACAAATGACCCTTTGGAAGTGTCAAGAGTCGCAAGCTTCTTTTCGAGGTAGTTCTTAGTAACATGGTCACCAAGTTTAGTAGTTTCACCACTGCCTTCTTTCTTGGTTTTAGCACCCTTGGAGGTATGTTCCTCATCATCAGAGGAGGATGAGGAAGAGGAGGAACTAGATTCTTCCTTTTTCTTGCTTGACTTCTTGATTTTTCTATTCACTTTGGTGTAGGATTCCTCTTCGTCGGAGGAGGATTCCACTTTCTGCTTTTGTTCTCTGCCTTTCTTGACTTTTAACTCGTGGAGTTCTTTCATGAGGGCGGCCATTTGGGCATTTTGCTCATCAATTTGCTTACTTTGTTCATCCAACCTAGTCATGGCTTCGATGAGTTGGGCCTTAGCGTCGTTGATATCGGCCTCGGTGGTAGAAGGAGAAGCAGACATCGTGGCGAAGAACCTAGACGTGTAGCAACCGTGTTAAACCATGATCGAGTCCACACAAGTCGGAAGAATAGGGTTTATAAAGGCTTGAAGGTTTGAAGGTTTTGGCCAAAACACGAAAAGACCGAACACTTATCTCGCACGGGACAAGCAGTCTCGCGCGAGACAACACCACGGAAAGTCACAATTTTTTTCTGATTTTAATCCTAATTTTGGTCGGACGGAAAATCCGTTTTGGGGGTTTCTAACATTCGAAATCCAAACCTAAGGACCTAGGGGTCGGAGTAATCTCAAGTAACATCAAGTTTTGTGCAATAATTTTGGTGAGAAATTTTTCTTTTTAGGGGCAAATCCGTAGGGACAATCATAGGGATGTTTCCGAAGGGACAATTCCGAAGCGACAATTTTTTGATTTCTTTTCCATGATTTATTGCACAAAACAAGATCTTGACAAGGGATTACAAGGACTCCAAGATCAAACCGACCGGTCACGGAGTGTCCTAAAAAGTCAATCTACATGATATGTGGCGATGTAGGGCTGGAAGGCTAGGCTCCCCGCGATATGACAATCTAGGTGGATTGAATACGCGGAGTGGGATGATCCAACTTTGGAGAGACCGGCGACTAGGTGGTTACCGTCATCCGTCCTTAGTGTGGGTCCCGGGTTTATAGAGGGTATGTAGTGCAATGACAGTTATAATATGAGTGCGCGTGTGTGAGAGTCAATCTAGGTGATAGAAAAATAGAGAGTTTTTTTTTTGAAAACTAAAGAAAAACAGATAGTGGCCGCACCAAGTGGTTGCCTACGTTTCTCCCAAATTTGGGGAGACTCAGGCCGTCGTAGTTCCACTTAAAGGAGGGAGAGAAATAAATAAATTATAACTCCCGAATCCTCTATGGACCGGACTTTAAATTTAAAAACCAATCGCACGCAGGTATATATAGTTCAAGTAATAAATTAATTACTTTACCCTACAAAATAGAGTTAGCACAAGCAAAATAGGAATTATTATTTTATTTTATTTTTTGAATTTTCTGGATTTTTGAAAATTTCAAAAACTGTTTTTGATTTTTTTTTTTTCAGTCTGCAGTCAACCTTTTAAATAAAAGTCAAACTGCCAAGGATTATTTTCGAATAGTCCAACGTGGGAACAAGAAAAAGGTCAATGACCTAATAACCACTTTTCCTTTTTTTTTTTTTTTTAATGCTATGCCTTAGCTTGACCAGGGAGGAATCTTTTTGTAAGGTCAATTGACCTAATTCTTTTTTTCATAATAATTACTGCCGCTGCCAAGGAAGGGGTGAAGCATTTGTTTTTAAAACTGTACGGCAATATCGCGCGAGATAAGTATATCTTGCGCGGGACATGTATTCGCACAGTAAATATTTTTTTTGAAGAAAACAGTACAGAAAAATTCCGAAAAATCCAGAAAAATCAAATTTTTACAGAAAAATAAAAAGATTGATAATACTCAATTGTACGCAAGTCTAACCCTCTTAATTAATTGTCCCCAGCGGAGTCGCCAAACTGTAGCGATGCGTGAATTTTGAATAACAGAGTCGCCACTTATTATTTATTTAGGAAAACAATAAGAAAAACCTTTTTGATTTGAAAAGAGATTTGAGGATTCGGGGGTTAAGTTATGGAATGGGTAGGTCGAGGAGCATCCATTCCACCCGATCCGAAGATCGGTCTTGCCAATTGAGTATTATCAATCTTTTTATTTTTAACAATAAAATAAGAAAACCCTAATCAATTTCTTGATTAGGAATGTCGGATTGTATGCTTCGAGATCGCCTTCAACGATTGAAGGGACTCTAGGCCAATCCTTTTGATGGGATTACACCACTCTAAAAGCCAATAGAGAGAGTTTGAGAAGAAGAGAGTAAAAGTATAGGAATTTACCTAGCGTTTGGGGAGTGTTTGATTTAGAACGTGGTTCTAAGATGTCTTTTCGGTCGAGAAGTGATTTGGGCAGAGTTTCGACTCAATATGAGAGTCAAATCTTGATGCGGACAGAGCTTCGCCTCAATCCTTGATTCGGGTTTGGATGTTTGTTGATCAACAAGGTTGATAAACAAACTTTAGGTGATTTTAGGGAGGTTTTGTGAGTGATTTGAAGAAATCTTTCGTGGAGAGAAACCAACAAATTGTGTGTGTTGTGTGGAATTCTGGACCTCTGAAACATTGAAAGTCACCAAGTATTTATAGGGGTTTAAGAGGTAGAGGTGGAGAGGTAAAACACATCTAGGAAGGTTCTAGAACTCAATCATCATTGGATGACCGGATTGATAAGGTTTTATCCAGAAAAGAGGTTGAAACGGAGAAGGAGAGTGATTTTTGTACATCCTGTCGAGGGGATATCTCGCGCGAGACACGCTATTCCGCGCGAGATAACTAGTCATTTGACTATTTTGTCCTCTTCAGTTATTCCGTTAGTCAGTTAGGTCCAAAACTAACGAGGTTAGTTAGAAACTTAACGAAACATGACGAAACTGATATGCTTTCATCAAAACATAAAAGAGAGACAAAGAGTAGTGTAATCATGATTTATTGGTTCAGAATAGGGTGTCTACAGTTCTAGGGACCCCGAGAATGGCAAAGTGATCTTATAAAGGTCTCCTAAATTGGTAACAATGATCAAGAAGAGTAATATGGAAGTGAAAGGTGGAAAAATCATACTTTACATGTTTCAATGCAATTATAGCCCCATATTGACAATAATACTTAAGATTTTAAAATTAAAGCACTCTCAAATCATTATCGACTTTAGCCAATATCCCAAAATATGAAAAGAACAAAATTTTTTAAATTTTTCTATTTTTTTGGAGGGTGACACTATATACACTCCCCTATAAACCCACAACTCGGAGAGATATCTACCCCCAAGCTCAAAAATGATATGTCCTCACAGCAAAGAGAACCAAAACATGCCTTGGGTTCAAAGGAAAATATGACACAACAAAACAAATAAATAAAGCAAATAAAAAGTACAAACTTGGGTTGCCTCCCAATAAGCGCATTTGGTTAAGGTTATTAGCCTGGCCGGATTCCCAACTCAATGGGGATTAGAGATGGCCATCTTGTCTTTGGCCTTAGCTTTTCTTTCCTTGGCCCACCTCGCACATTCACGGGCACAAACGCCCATAACTTTCCACACGTATGTACCATTATTGATTAAATTGGGTGGAGCCCAAGGAATTTTTGTGGCCTTCTTTTTGGCCTTTTTCTTTTTCATCTTTTTCATGGGGGCCTCTCCCCCATACTCATTCGGTGCCTTGGTCTTATCAACATCAAGCACCTCATCTTCCTCAACAAAATCGTAAGAGATGTTATCTTAATCACACATATTGGCAAAGAAAGTATCACTTATGTCAAGAAAACAACATTCTTCAATTTTAGCACATGAGTCCATAGTATTAGACTTTAGAAGGAAGAAAGATTTTAATAAGGACACCGACCCCGTGTGGGATCGGCCTAAGGGGTGATACATGCCATCACAAGAACTAAAATCGTCGGCCTTGTTTTCCATGGCACACAAGTGGGAACCCGCACTATCCCTATAATTCTCACCATCACTCTTATCTAATTTGGCACACTCATCCTCCTCTATGTCATCTATATATAAACATGACTCATCATCATCCATGGAATTATGCATGGCATCAAACACATATATTTCAATTTTCTCATTTGCAACAGTCATAAAAAGGGTGACATTCCCACATTAATCACAGTGTTGGTCGTCGACATGAAAGGTGTGGGCGCCTCCCAACTCCCGAAACCTATAAACTCGTGTCCCAGGATGGAGGGTCCCAAAATACCTTCTATAAAAAAAACTTTTCTTTATATTACTTGAAAAGTATAACAACTCTTTTTTCAAATCAATTTCAAAATAACCCCTCTACTCGGAGGTGATATAAAACCTGTTTAATCAGTTATAACCTGTATAAGTTACAAGTACTACAACTGTAAAGGCTTACACAAGCCAACTTTAAAACAAACCAATCCCAGGTTTAATTACAACACAATACAACTGAAAACATGTTTGTAAAAGTTTTATATACAAAACTTTTCCCAAAATAATAACCACCACAACATTCCCAACTCCCCAAACCAACACATACCCTGACAACCCAAAAGATGTCCAAACTCCTTTCCGGCCTCACCGGTCCGGTCCTCCTGTCTCAGCGGGATCTAAAACAATAAAGGGAGAAGGGGTGAGAATAAATCTCAGCAAGCTATTATGTATGCAACAATATGCCATACAATATGCAACACATAAACAGGTTGCTCAATCTCAAATATGCAACACATAAATAGGTTGCTCAATATCACATTGGTAAAGCGGTAAACACATTCCGTTACCTTCTCTTTACCTTTCCCATCTGAATCATATGTAGTACAATGGTGGGAGTAATACTCCGCTCATTTGTGAACTGCTGGTGCATATTCACGTCTTATACGATCTCTATCGGAGACCCATATAAGATATCAGCTATCTTAGTAACTGACGGCACATATCCATAGAAGTTGTACCCCCAATCCGTGGCCACAGAAGAGGGAGACGGTCACAGGTATAAGAAAATCTAAGCACCTTATGAAATATCTTCTCATAAGTGATAGTATTCCCTATATCCTCGAGGATCAATTGACATAACCATATTCAAGCACATAATAGATACTTGAAACTATATCCACCCCATGGGATATCAATACATAACATGGTACTTATTCCTCATGTTAAACCAATCACAATAGTGCACATATATTTCAACACTATTGAATAAAAACAATCCAATGACATGGTATTAATACTCATGCTCAACAATTGAAACAGTGAAACACGTATTTAAACACTATGTGCACAACCAACTATGAATATGTAAACACTTATGGCACAAGGTATATCACGTAAGTCCTACATATTCGTTACACAATACATAACACAGAAACAGGGTATTAATACTCCTGCCCAAACCAAGGAAGTAGTGTCATATACATTTCACGCACTATAAGAACCAATAACCCAATACAAGTCACCACGTAGGGGTACCATATAATATAAGTAGCCCTACACATTCACAATATAACATTAAACACCTTCTATAAAGGATCCATATTCAAATACCAAGTTTTACTAACTTTGGTTCAAGTTTAACAATTGCCTTTCAACCCTTTTCAAGACAATATTTAAAGCCTTTCCCACTATCCAATTGGACCATTTAAAGTTCCATTGTATAGTACTAAAGTTGTACTAGAATCATAGTTGAAGAGTGGTCAGTTATATCCTGGTTAGACTAGGTTTTCAAAGCTTGGAAAAGTGTTCACAGGCTGCAGGGCAGGGCATGACTCGTGCCCTATTACACCCCCACCAGAACCATTCATCCCCAGTAAGGCACGGCTCTTCCCCATATGGCAAAAACTATCGCACGACTTGGATAGACAGGGTCACGACTCATGCTATAGGGCACGAGTCATGCCCAACACCAGAAACCTTACTTCAGTTTCAAACATCAGCAGTTCAAGGGAAATTACTATTTTTCTATATCCTCTTTCCATTCAACTCAACTTTACCCAGTTTTACATCAGGATAAGAGCTACAAATAGTAAACATACTACCTCCAAGCCATATATAACAAGTATACCACATATTCCAAATCAACCAAAACCATAATATCACCTTTTGACATATTCATCAACCTTACTTGTTTTGTTTCCATTTCAAACCATTTTTCCTCATTTCAAAGACCAACCAACTGGTTCCTTTTTACCAATAATCAGTTATATGGTAATAATAACATCTTTAAACAAGGTATGAACAGTTATAGAAAGAAACATAATAACTTACCAAAAATTTATCAAAATAAAAGGAAGATATAATCGGCTATTCTTGTTCTAATCAACTTTCTGATCACAAATATGAAATCGGAATTGAAAACGGATCAAAACTGGATTTATGGGAATTTATCAAAGGTAGCCCTAGGTTTAAGCTTTCAATACGTAAAGAAGAAGGAAAGAAAGAAGCTGAGAAATAATTGAAGCTTCTGTCACCTTTTAAGGATTTATATAGAAATTTTACACCTAGGCTCCTCCAGGTTTGAAATCATACAAACAACCACCTTGAGGTTATAATTACACTCAAGCTCCTCAACAACTTTCATAATACTTTCAATTCAAAATTCAAGTATTATCAATTTACTACACAAATCTCCCATTTCTTTTATTTAGACATTATATGATTCAAATCAAGTTGATAACATCTAAATTCACGTAGTTCATCCAAAAATCTCAAAATGAACACGTAATCATTTCATATATCACATAATGCATAAGAGGAGATGAAATGCACCTCAACCCCACGTGCTCCACGTGTGACCAAAATGGTGCCTAGGTTTAGGGTCGTGACACTCACTACCCCTTAAATAAAATTCGTCCCGAATTTGGACTTCACTTTCCTGAATGATCAAACAAGTCAGGATACTTCTATCTCATCTCAGATTCCAATTTCCAAGTAGCTTCCTCAATGGTGTGATTCCTCCACAGAATTTCCACCACAGGAATACTCTTGGTACGCAATTCCCGGACCTGCCACTCTAGAATCCGTAATGGTACCTCCACATAGGTCATATCCGCCTGGACATCCTCTGGAGGAGAACTCAATACATGAGAGGAGTCATAACAGTACTTCCTCAACATGGACACATGAAACACGTCATGGAGAGAAGAAAGAGATGGAGGTAGAGCCAATCGATAGGCTAACTCACCTACCTTCTCTAAAACCTCAAATGGACCAACAAATCTAGGAGCCAACTTCCCTTTGTTGCCAAACCTTTTGATCCCCGTTCTTGGTGAGATCTTCAAGAATACCAAATCACCAACCTGAAAGGATAACTCCCTTCTCCTAGTGTCGGCATAGCTCTTCTGACGACTCTGTGCTGTCCTCAATCTGTCACGGATCACTTTGATCTTCTCAGTTGAGTCTCTAACCAAATCTGGACCCCAAAGTCTAGCCTCACCAACCTCATTCCAACACATTGGAGACCTACATTTCCTCCCATACAGTGCCTCATATGGTGCCATCTCAATACTGGATTGGTAGCTATTTTTATAGGAAAATTCCACTAAAGGCAAATGGTCTTCCCAAGATAACTGGAAGTCCATCACACAAGCCCGTAGCATGTCCTCGAGAATCTGAATGGTCCTCTCTGTCTGCCCATCAGTCTGAGGATGAAATGTCGTACTAAAACTCAACTTGGATCCCAAGGCTTCATGCAAAGCCCTCCAAAATTGTGAGGTGAATCTCGAATCCCTATCAGAAACAATGTTGACAGGTACCCCATGCAATCTCACGAATATACAACTGAGTCAATTTCTCTAATGAATACTTGGTTAAAACTGGTAGAAAATGAGCTAATTTGGTCAGTCTATCCACAATCACCCATATAGCATCCATCTTCCTCGAAATAGGAGGCAATCCTGTCACAAAATCCATAGAAATGCCCTCCCACTTCCACTCAGGAATATCCAATGGTTGAAGCAATCCGGCTGGTCTCTGATGTTCAGCTTTGATCTGTTGACAAGTCAGACATTTTGATACGAATTCTGCAATCTCCTTCTTCATACCATTCCACCAGTAACCTCTCTTCAAGTCCTGATACATCTTGGTACTTCCAGGATGAATAGCAAACTGAGATTTATGGCCATCCTCTAATACCTGCCTTTTGATCTCTGGGGAAGAAGGTACGCAAATCCTGCCTTTGAAGGTTAGAATCCCATCCTTGTTCAATGAAAACTCCCCAGTCTTTCCATCTTGCAATTTCTCCCTATTTTTCTTCAATTCATTGTCATTCAACTGAGCTTCCAAAAGATCCCCATATAGAGTAGGAACTGCTCTAACATTAGCAAACAACATATCACCTCTCAATTCCCGAGATACCAAGGATGATAAATGAGCCTTACGGCTAATAGCATCAGCCACCACGTTAGCCTTCCCGAGATGATAAGAAATGACACAATCATAATCCTTCAGAAGCTCCAACCAACGCCTCTGACTGTTATTCAGTTCCTTCTGGGTAAACAAGTATTTCAGGCTCTTATGATCTGTAAATATCTCAAATTTGGCACCATACAAGTAATGTTTCCACTTATGCAATGCAAAAACAATAGATGCTAACTCCATATCATGGGTAGGATAATTCTGCTCCGCTGGTGATAACTTCCTTGAAGCATACGCAATTACCTTCCCATTCTGCATAAGGACACAACCCAATCCCTCTTTAGAAGCATCACTAAAAATAACAAAATTCTCACAACCCTCTGGAAGTGTAAGGATAGGAGCTGAAGTCAATCTCTTCTTCAATTCAGTAAAGCCAACTTCACACTTAGCATCCCATATAAATGGTGCATCCTTTCGAGTCAGTTTGGTCAACGGAGTTGCAATCCTCAAAAATCCCTCTATAAATCTTCGATAATACCCTGCTAAACCAAGGAAACTGCGAACCTCTGTCACTGTAGAAGGCTGTTTCCAGTTGACTACAGTCTCAATCTTTGTAGGATCCACTGCAATACCTGTACTGGATACCACATGACCCAAGAAAGAAATCTGTTCCAGCCAAAACTCACATTTGCTAAACTTGGCAAATAACTGTTTCTCACGAAGCATGGATAAAACAATTCTCAAGTGCCTCTCTTGATCTTTCCTGGATTTTGAATATACCAGGATATCATCAATAAAAACCACAACAAAACTGTCAAGATACGGCTTGAAGATCCTGTTCATCATGTCCATAAATACGGCTGGTGCATTAGTCAACCTGTTTTGGTCAAATTTCGACAAGTGATTGTAAATAACCAAATATTTCAAGGAAAGAATTGGGTGCAATGGAATATAGATTTGTGTATGTGATAATCAATGAACAAAGGAATTTTAACGAGGAAAGCCCTTGAACAAATTGTTCGCCGGCATAAAACCTCGGGAGGTTTTGGAAGACCTACCTTGACCAAAGTTTTACTATGATCAGTGGGTTACAAGCTCGGAAGTATGGAGAGAGATTACAAGAGTGTGAGTGTGTGAAAGTACATATGTTTTTCATAATCTTCATACCCCTATTTATAATAAGGGTAAAATAAAAAGATAATAATAAAATCCCTAAAAACTAGGCATGATGGAGTTACTGAGGAGAAGATTTCGGGCATGACTGTTGATGGTGGTTGGTGAAGAGTCGTGGTTGAATTGGTCTTCTATGAGTGCACAAGTATCTCCTAAAAAATAGGAACCGCAAAACTGCTCCCAAGTTGGTCCGGCTTCAAGTTGTAGAGGTCAAGTTGTGGAGATCAGGATGCTGAGGCGTCTTGACATATTGACCTGCTTAAGATGCCAACCATATACATATAGTGAAAAATCCGTCCCCAACAATTGCCCCCAAAATTTATTGAATCGGAGAAAACTTGGAGATTCAAGGAATTTTTAAACTGCTACTCCCCTCATCGGCATTAAGGAAGCGGTTGATTACGCCAAAGAGTTGTCCAACGCATTGAGAACTTATAAACGAAGCTTGATAGAAACCAAGATAAAGCTTTAAGTAACATTAGTTAAGATGTTTGAAATTTGGTATGTTAGATGAGGGTTAGTCCTCAAAATTTTTATATTTGATTTGGCATGTCTTTGTTTGATATGTTTACTTTTGTGTGTTGAACTTGATTTTTGGTGAAGATGTTAATCTTTACTCCTCAGTTGATTGGAAGATGATTTCATCTTTTTCGGGTGTTCATATTGATAACATGTTGATGTTATAAGCCGAAGGTAACATGAAAATGTTACAACCAATAGTTCACAACTTGAATAAGTGTGAAAACGTGCGCCCAGGCGAAGGTGTCGAAACCTTAATTCGTTTGGTAACATGTCAATGTTACAACCAATAGTTCACAACTTGAATAAGTGTGAAATCGTGCGCCCAGGCGAAGGTGTCGAAACCTTAATTCGTTTGAAGAAATAGAACAAGTATCAGCCGTCCTGGCGTGTCAACATGTTCTATCCCTCTCCAGCTAAAGTTTCAATATGTATCAGCCGTACTGGCGTGTCAACATATTGAACTTTTCTTCCTCAGGTTCAAACATGTATCAGCCGTACTGGCGTGTCAACATGTTTGACCTGTTCCAGCTTAGGTCTCAACATGTATCAGCCGTACTGGCGTGTCAACATGTTGAACTTTTCTTCCTCAGGTTCAAACATGTATCAGCCGTACTGGCGTGTCAACATGTTTGACCTGCTCCAGCTTAGGTCTCAACATGTATCGGCCGTGGCGTGTCAACATGTTGAGCCGCTTCCAGCTTAGGTCTCAACATGTATCGGCAGATCTTGGCGTGTCAACATGTTGAGCCTAAGCTGTTTGTTCAAGTTGTATACCTTGCAAAACAAATTCATGTTAGGATTGGGTGTTAGCTTTACCCCTCCGATGCTTAAGTCAGTAAGAATTTTTAGCATAACATAAGAATTGACAAACATAAATAAATGACTTGACAAAATTTAAATCATACCTGTTTTCGGAGTTTGCTTTTATGAAAAAATGACAACTTACATGGAATACAACTTGAGGTACTGTTTTGCTAACATTTTGACATGTTGAAGATAGGTGGTCATCTTTTCCTTTTTTGTCAGCCTCATTGTGGTCATTTTAGGACTATGAGCTTATCTTCTTCCAGTCTGATGAATTTAACAGCTCTCGTCCTGACATCTTCAAGTCTCTTGCATGGAGTCATGACCAATTCGTCATAATAAGGTGATCCCTTCTTCAAGCCCAATCTGAATGCCTCGGTGGCTGTGGACATGTTCAAGTTGGGGATAGTCACTGCCTCTTTGTTGAACCTGTTCAAATAGTCTTTCAAGCTTTCGTCAGGTTGTTGCACCACCCTGTAGAGGTCACTAGTTAGTTTCTCAAAAGCTCTATTACATGAAAATTGATTCACAAACATATTGACTAATTGAGAATAAGATGATATGGAGTTTAGGGATAGGCCGGTTAGCCATTTCAAAGCTGGTCCAGACAAGGTGGAACCAAAGTCCCTACAAAGACAGGCTTCTTTGAAGATTGAAGGAATGCTGATAATGTCCATTAATTCTTGGTATAGCAACACATGCTCCACTGGATCTGTGCTCCCATCGTACTTCTTCATGTGGGGCACTGCAAATCTCTTCGGGATCTCCATGTTGGCTATCGCTGGAACAAAGTGAGACTCATTATAACAAGCTGGAGAAGCTGGATGATAAGGCAAGGTAACTCCAGGCACATTCCTAATCATCTCTTTGATCTGCTGCAACTCTCTAGCAACATGACTTTCTGCAAAAGTGTTAGCATAAAATTGAGAAGAAGAGTGATCAAATGCATTATAAAAACTCCCTGTTTGTCCTAAAGACGGAGTGGCATAAGTATAGCAAGATGTTGGTACAGGTTGGCTGAATGGAAAGGTGTGACCATGTTGGGTAACTTGATTAGTTGTCACCGTTGTACTATCAGTCTGTACTGCACTCGCCATGGGGATGTCTCCAAGATTGCCCCCAGTACCTGCACCAAAAAGAGTTCTAGGAAATAAAGGTGATAATGGAGTTACAACTTGAGGCTCAACTTGATTCCCTTTTCGTAGATTCTCAATTGCATTGAAAATCATAGTGTTGGTATCCTGCTGAGCATCCATTCGCTTATTCAGTTCATTCAACATGGTTGCCATATTAGTCACAAAACCAAGATTGATTTCAGACGCGGCCATCTCTCGAGGTGCATCTTGCTGCCCCCGAGTCGCCCTGCCCCCACTCGAACAAGCCTCAACCCAATCCAATTCTCTCATTCTTCTCCAATTCCCTTCAATCGTTCAATTTCCTTGAATACGTTAGTCCTCCATTGATGCCGCAACTTCTCCACAAAGCTCAGATGGTTCAACGTTTTTACCCCCCAAACCGGACAAAACTAAAGGTAGTTTCGTTCTGCTTTTCCACGTGCCTATCCTCTCTAGTATCCTATCCTATCCTATCCTTCCTTTGCTTTGTTAATTACACAAATGACAAATTAGGATTTAAATTTAGAAATTTGCGTTAACTACTGGGGTTGATGTTGTTAATTTCGAGGAGAGTCCACAATGTGGGTGTGGATTCAATTGTGATCAACAAGTAAGCAAGCTAAAATTACAGGGGATTCAATGGCCATCAACAACAAGCATGGAGTCAGCTGTTGATGACGTTGAATGGGACGAAGAAGGGAAGGAGATTTTGGGTTAAATTTTGTTTTTATATTTGGGGGAAAGAAAAGATGATGCAAATGGCAGGAGAGAGTTCATATTTATCAGTTTTATTTTAAGACAACTGTGTGATTATTTCTTTTTATTAATTGTGTATGTATTGTGAATACTGTAGAGATGTCTTTGAATTGAAATTGAATTCTTGCTTTTCGTTTTATTTCAATTAATTTCATTTTATTTTGTCACAATTTTTTGTGACAAAATTAGCTATAAACTGAGAATTCTATTTCACATTAATGTTTTATAGGTTTTCACAGTTGTTCATCCTTATGCATTGTTTATGAAATAACTGTGATGTGTATTTTACATTTTTATATAAATGTGAAATAGAATTCTCAGTTTATAAATATGAAAACCATTATACAGTTATCTCATCAAAACTGTGAAATAGAATTCTTAGTTTATAAATGTGAAAATCATTATACAGTTATACTCATCAAAACTGTGAAATAGACTTCTCAGTTTATAAATGTGAAAATCATTATACAGTTATTTACATTAAAACTGTGAAATATACTTCTCAATTTATAAATGTGAAAACCATTAATTATATAGTTATTTACATCAAAACTGTGAAATAGACTTCTTAGTTTATAAATGTGAAAACCATTATACAATTATTTACATCAAAACTGTGAAATAGACTTCAAACTCTAACCAAAATAACTGTGAAATACACATCACAGTTATTTCAATACACAGTTATTAAGCTCATAAACATGTCAAAACCATTTCACATCTTTATATAACTTTGAAATAGACTTCTCAGTTTATAAATGTGAAAACCATTATATAGTTATTTACCTCAAAACTGTGAAATAGACTTCTCAGTTCATAAATGTGAAAACCACTATACAGTTATTTACATCAAAACTGTGAAATAGACTTCTCAGTTCATATATGTGAAAATCATTATACAATTATTTACATCAAAACGGTGAAATAGACTTCTCAGTTTATAAATGTGAAAACCATTATACAGTTATTTACATCAAAACTGTGAAATAGACTTCTCAGTTCATAAATGTGAAAATCATTATACAGTTATTTACATCAAAACTGTGAAATAGACTTCAAACTCTAACCAAAATAACTATGAAATACACATCACAGAAATTTCAATACACAATTATTAAGCTCATATACATGTCAAAACTATTTCACATTTTTATATAACTGTGAAATAGAATTCTTAGTTTATAAATGTGAAAATCATTATACAGTTTTATACTCATGTGTGAACAAATGGTAAATGATTTTCTCAAAATTTTTACAAGTGAAAAATAATTTTATTTTATTTATAAAATTTGATATATATGATGAGTGTACTTATTTGATTCGTTTTGACGATGCGATTAAAATGGTGATTTCAAATAATTTTTTTGATTTCTTGATTTTGGCATATTGCATTTTAAAATTTTGATGGAAAAAATAAGGAAAAAAGAGAACGAGGAGAGAGTTTATTTCTGAAAATATGGGATATTGCATTTTAAAATCACATGTTGGGGGATAACAGGAGGATACCAAAAGCCTTGGTATTGGCAGACATATTTTTCAATCATGCCTTGTCCCTTTGGAAGGCTTGAGATCATCTCTCCAACTGACTTTTCTTTCTCTAATTCTGCTTCGTTGTTGAAATTCTTAAACACAGACGGGTAAGGAGGAGCTGCCAAGTTTGTTTGTTTGTTTGAGAACCATACGCATAGTATGCATTCACATTAAAATTTTATAGTAACGTGCGTGCCACCACCAGGGGTAGTTTGGACCAAAAAAATTGAAAGACTTATTGGCGAGTTTCAAAAATGTCTGTCCTTATTGATCGTTTTCATTTGGCTGAGGGGCTTATTGGTCAAAGCCTCTATTTTAAAAGGAAGTATTTATACTCCACCCCAAAAGCCTAATACTAAAAGGAAAAGAAAATAAAAATAAAAAGGCTTTCCAAACAAAATTACAAAAGCGGCCTGTGATGTCACTATATTGCACGAGTTGTGCTACAAGGCATGACTCGTTCCCTTGGATTCGATTCGTAGTCACGAGTCGTGCTCCCAATTCCACTCGTGCTGATTGATGGCACGAGTCGTGCTAATTGATTCTTTTTTCTGTTTTGCACTTTGGTCACTGGACTTTCCAGATTTGCACTTTGGCCCCTGAACTTTATAATATCAGTTTCCTCCCTAATTTTCCATAATTGCAGTTTGGTCCCTAAACTTCCAAAACACACTTAAATCCTCCATTTTCTTATTATTTGCACTTCAACCCCTATACTTTCAAAACACTAACATACACATTAAATTCTCAAGGTTTTGAGCATTAAATAAACTAGAAAATATATCTTTTGGATGGGTAAAACCACATCCATCACCTCCCAGGTTTTCAAACTCTCATCTTCCCTCTGTATTAGTTGTTAGAAGCTTAAATATGGAGAATTGTTCTTCCCTTCTCAAGGAAGGTTAAATTTTGGGGGAATTGCGCGGTTGTTCTCAAATTGTTAGTTGCTTTGGTGATGATATAAGCAGTGAAGATGGCGAAAAAGTGTACAATCTTTTACTTGTGTACGCTCCTGGAGGTACCCTTTGTGGCCTTATTGATACTTGGGGCAGTTGTTTACCTGAATCAGAAGTTAGTATTTATGCTTATATGTTACTCAAGGGCCTTGATCACATTCATGGGAAAGGGTATGTGCATTGCGATATCAAACTTCCAATATTCTCATTTTCCTTGTACCGTTCAAGGGGGAATTACTGTTAACCATCTCAAGATTGCTGATTTCAGGTTGGCAAAGAAAGCTCATTTTCGTGCAGGTGTCTAACGATGTGGCTTGTATAATTGTGAGGAACTGCACCTTATAGCTCCCTGGAATCAGTGTTGGACGGTCAAAATGAGTGGCCTTCCGACATTTGGTCACTCAAATGTATTTTGATTGATATTTTTACTAGGAAACCAGCTTATTGGTAGAATGATGATTTGGAGAAGCTATTGGGGCAGATTGCAACTGATCAAGACTTGCCGAAAATATCCCCTTTTGTGTCGAAAAAAGGGAGGGATTTCTTGAAGAGATGCTTGATTAGGGATCCAGGATAGAGGTGGACTGCTTCTAGGCTTCTAAATCATCATTTCATTGTTGACAATTATAAGAAATTACCCAGTCAACACAGGGATCTATTGTCGCGGGAGGAAGACTCTAATGGTTGGTGGTCAGGGGATTTATTGTTCTCTACATCATCACTGCATATTGCCTCGCATCGATTTTTCTCCAACAATCATGCAGAACCAAAACAATCATCAACAACACCTTCTCGATTTCTTCTACCTCACCAAATTTACTCTAAAAATCACGCAGTAGCAGCACCAACACAATTTTGCTTTCTCCCTCACCAGATTTTATCGAAAAATCATGGCGCACCAATGTAACCATGAAGCTCAACTTCACTTTTAAGTTGAAGACTGCTGAATCTTGCACAAGATTTAGATTATTGTTGATTCATTAATTGTACAGAGTTACTAAGATTCAACTATTTTTGTTTATAAGATATGCAATGCATTGTTTTTCAAATGTGAGCTTTATTTTAGTTAGTTCTATGAATATTAGCAGAAGATTAACCCGTGGGGGATTAATGGAATAAATATCCCACAATCATGATAATCAATTGTGTGTATAGGATATGAGTTTAGATGCAAGGCCGAGAAGAAGGATTTTGAGGAGCATCTCACACATGTTTAAACATTTTCATGCTCAGCCAGTGGAAGTATTCAACAATGACAACGATAGGCAGTGCTATGGGAATCAAGAAGACATAATAACTTTTTGAAATAAGGAACAAAAATAGCAATAACACCGTTTGCAAATCTTCTAAATTGGACTGAACAAAGACAAAAGCAAACAATTCATGCAATAGACTCCAATTTATTGGGCCAAATTGCAATTCATTGATACCAAGTGTGCCTCGTCCCACATTGAAAATACGTGGGAATTTAGTTAATACATTACTACTAAACATAAAATCATCCATTAAAATTTGGAAGGTCTGGGCTGTGGTTAACCCAATCTCAGTAATAACTTTAGCAGTGGTGTTATTAACGGGGTCATTAAGAATGCTTCCATAATCATCCATAGCAACAATGTATTTGAATATAAAACAATAGCTAATACTCCTTCAAGATTGTTAAAACTCAAGGTACACAAAGGCTGAAACGGTATGTTATTAGATAGAAAAGTAGTTTAACAATTTATAAAACAAATTTTATTTTATTTCAAAATCAGATTATAAAACGGATAAAGAAAAATCAAATCATAATCAGATTAAAAAGAACAGTTTATGAATCAGATTGTTAAGAACAAATTATTATTAATACAGATTAATTCATAGATTATAGAAATGTAATTCCAATTAACATATATTATAAAAGGGCAGATTTTTAAAGCAGGTTATAAAAAGAAATAGATTAGTAGAACAATTTGTAAAATAAGGATTGATAGACCCGATTGGTTTTAGTAGAGCAGCCAATTGAGTTTACAGAAAATTAATATGACAAACAAGTATTAAAAGTTAACAAGATATGCAAATAATTATAGCAGATTAAGCAAAGTTAGGCAAAATCAACACAAGCAATAAGAGGAAAAGGAATAGAAACGAAAACTAATTAGAAACTAATTGCAGAAACAAAAGGACGGAAAGAAAACTTATCGAATAAGTTGAATCGCCCAAAAAGTGGACTGGCCTTGAAGAAGTATTGCACCCGTATACCTGGTGCACACCAGACGAGTCAGCAATCCACTTTCAGGATAATTCAACTCCGAGAACAAAATTGTGCAAAGCTTCTTTGTTCTCCTTCAACCACAACTTCAGGAACCGAACGACAGATAGAGAGCAATCATAATTTTTGGGAGAGAGTTACAAAGAGAGTCTAGCGTCTTATATCGTCAAAATTCCAAGATAGACATAGGTTTGAATTTTTGTAACCTAATCAGTAAACTAACTGATCCCGTTAAATTCGTCCAATAACCTATCCACCGTTTTGACTAAGTCAAACACAAGATACTTATAACAGTAGAAGCTTGACACTTTAAATGAATTTTGTACAAAAGAATACTTGGGAGACCTTTACTTTTCCATGTGGGATTCCACTAAAATCCACTACAAAATGCATTTTTTCGTCAATGTTTAACAACTTCAACTATGGATTCTACTCACTAAATGAATTTAATCCAATCATGAAAATTGTTAATATGTATGACTACAACACTCTCCAGTTTTTCACTTTGGTCTAAATGTCATAGATCTAAGAATAAGGATCTTACAAAGTGACCATAATCATCATATTTCCAACAGTCCCCCACAAATCCATAGTTGAGACTCAACTCTAACTATCTTAATGTGCTTTCGGTAATGATATCTTACGGTTTGAACCATTTCCTTAGCCATCAACTGAAACCCCACAAGAACGAAGTGAACCTAGTTCTTGAACTTCAACCTTTGGTGAAGTGGTGTTTAGAGGATGGCAACACATTAACATCTCTAAGGGTGTGTTGCAACCACCCTTCCTTAGAGGCTCGTTCCCATTCAGAGTCTTAAACCCTTACTTACTAGAAACATCTAGCATCTACCAGGTTTTTCAAGGAATAGACACAATCACTTTCGTGTCTCTTTTATCAAGATGATAAACTCACTCTTACAGTTTATTTATACCACATTGAATCTCCTTTGTGGGATCTCCAGATAGGTTGGGTTACCAACAATGGGTTTCAGTCCCATTCCTAACCAGGATTTTTCAACTTGACCATGATCAAGTCCTTTGGTTAAGGGGTCAACTATATTGTCTTTGTATCCAAAAAAATCAACAACAAATACCCCTTGAGACTCAAATTTTCTTATAGTTTTTAGTCTAACTTGAATGTGTCTTCTTGTCTTTTGATTGTATTTGGTTGTCTTGATCTTTGTTATTATGCTATACTGTCACAATGCAAAAATATCGGTGGGATCGGTTTACTAATTATTGGTAACTCAGATATAAATCCCATAAACCATTCGACCATTGTTAAGCCAAAACTTAACAATTTATTTTATTCCATAAGTGCACGGTGTGGTTGCAATATAGAAAAAGGCAAATGTGGGTCAATCCCACAAGAACATTGTTTACTATATACTAATATTTGATTTTAATTAAAATACCCTGGTTTTGCCTTTGGTACCAACACATCATCAAATTAACAACTTTTCCAACAATGCTCCGCGAAGCTGACTAAATGTGAAAAAATCTTTGGTCGGCGTGCCAAAGTAGCATCCTTGATATTTTGAATTTCGACATAGTTCTTTGGACACGTCATTCTGAACCACTCATCTTCGATTGCATATTTGAATCTTTATTTTATTTTTTATTGCTTTTTGACTAGTTTCTGCTAACTTTCATCCTTTTTTGTTAAGTTCTTAACTTATTCAGTTAATTTTGGATTTGACTGAGTAACAGATTTGATGGTAGGAGAGAATGTGAGAACTTCATGTGGTTTATTATTTTTTAAGATCAAATCAAACCGTTCATATTTGGAAACAAAATCATTAGATTGCATAGTTTGGTTCGGTTAAATTGCATAATTTGGTTCAATTAGGCCCAAATGAAAATTTGATACCGCTTATACTACAAGAGAGGATTTTTTTCCTCAAATAATTATTTTTAATATTTTATTTCAAAATGACAACTATTCCAAACTATTTGATAAAATGATCGTTTTCTTAAAACTCGCTACAAGATATGGCGAGTATATATTTTTCTCGCTCAGGAAGCAAAACCAACAAGAAACTGACTACTTTTGATGTCCCACGATTATACTAGTTTAGAAAGTCAAGAGAAGGACATCACCGGAGGCAAGCGCGCAGTTCTAAATCATTTCGTGGCACCGGGCGTGGTTGAACCATCTACTATGGGGGGAGTTAATGCACGCTTAAATAAGAGAATATGTTTCGCTTTTTTTGCGACCAGCGAGAAAAAGAGATCCTAACCACATCATGGCATGCTCAATTATCTCTTAACCTAGCTATGTAGCAAATTTAAATTTGCTCAATTTTATTATGATATTTATGAAGAAAAAAAATTAAATCGCTAATTGAAGTCGCAATTTCATGCAAAATAAAACTTATGCATTTTCAACACCAGCGCAAAGAATCATGCAGTCAAGTAATTTCCTTCACAATTATGTAACATCTACATTCCTAATCTCGCAAGACTAGGGCTGTCCTATAAGGGTAGAAAGGGGTTTAAACCTCGCAAGGCTTAAGAACAATTCTCGCAAGAATTAGAGTAAGTTCGCAAACTCACAAAGGAAATTTTTATTCAATCACTCAATGCCTTACAAATCCAGTTTGTGGGGTATTTATAGTAATCTTGGAACATCCTTCCAAGTTAGGATAAACTAAACATTAATTATTAATAGATAAGATAATAACTAGGTGATGAAAACTAAGTAAATTCGTCCAAACTGAACAGTCAGATTCGAACAACCACAACTCTTCAAGAACTTATCCTCATACACGCCATAAGTAGTCATATGAAGATCATGACTTTATTTGTATCCCCACGCGAAAATAATCACGTTCTGGACTGTCAAAATGTAGATATAACCCGAACAAAATTATTTCAGAAGCTAATCAAACATTCAACCCACTTATTTAAGCCCAACTAATCATGTTAACAAAAATTTGACTCAAGTTGACCCCTAAAGTCTGGTCCACACTCTTGGAGCTCAACATTAGCTCCTTTCCATTAGCTTCTATACTTGCTTCCGTATCATTCTCCTCCCCTTTAAAAGAATTTTCCCTCAAATTTTCGTCATCCAAGTAAGGGGATAGATCACCAACATGAAAGTAGCACTCACATTACCAAACTCATCGGGTAGCTCAAGTTTTTATGCACTATCACCATACCTTTTCAACACACGAAAGGGACCATCAGCTCTCAACATAAGCTTGTTCTTTCCCTTTGAAGGAAATCTCTCCTTGTGAAAATGCAGCCACACAAGATCACCAACCTTAAAAATATGTTGAGTATGCCCTTTGTTGGATCTTTCTTTATACTTAGTATTTGCCTTCTCAATCTGAGCTTTAACTTGCTCACAAATCCTCATAAATGCAGCTTGCCTTTCTTTTGCTTCGAAGCTCACCATTTCCTTCTTCGGTATAGGAATCAATTCAATGGGCATATACGGATTAACACCATACACTATCTCAAAAGGAGAACGACCAGTAGTAGATGAAGGAGTTCTATTGTATGCAAACTCAGTATGAGCAAGTTTAACATCCCAATCTTTGGTAGTTCTACTCACCAAACCACGCAATAAGCTCCCAAGAGTCCGATTTTTCACTTCAGTTTGTCCATATGTCTGTGGATGATGGGACGTACTAAACATCAACTTAGTACCAACCAAACGCCATAGAGTCTTCCAAAAGTAGCTAAGGAATTTAGTGTCCCGATCAGAAACAATGGACTTTGGAATCCCATGCAAACGAAAAATCTCCTTATAGTATAAATCTGCAATATGGGATGCATCATCCGTCTTATGACATGGAACAAAATGACTCATCTTTGAAAAACGATCAACCACCACCATAATAGCATCCTTTCCCCCTTTGAGTTCTAGGTAACCTAACAATGAAATCCATGCTAACATCATCCCAAGGCTGATCTGGAACAGGTAATGGTGTACAGAGTCCTTTATGAAAGAAACTCTTTGATTTTTGACAAGTAACACACCTCGCCACAACCTCCTGCATATTCTTAAGCATGTTAGGCCAATAAAAATGCTCACCAATAATCTCACAAGTCTTTTGCACACCAAAATGACCAGCAAGTCCTCCCCTATGTGCTTCTCTAACAAGCAATTCCCTAATGGGGCATTTAGGAACACAAAGCCGATTCCTTTTGAAAAGAAAACCATCTTGCACAACGAACAAGCCAGAAGGACTCTCAATCTCTTGAGAGAAACTTGGATCAGATTTGTAGTACTCTTTAATTTGCTCAAAGCCAAGCAACCTTGCATCAAGAGTAACAAGCAAACAATGTCTCCTAGACAATGCATCCGCAACCACATTAGAAACACCAGATTTGTACTTAGAAGAAAAAGTAAAAGATTGTAAAAATTCTACCCATTTGGCATGTCTTGCATTCAGCTTTTGTTGTCCATGTATTAATTTAAAGCCTCATGATCAGAATGAAGAACAAATGGCTTGGGACGGAGATAATGAGCCCAATGATCCAATGCACGGACAATGGCATAAAATTCCTTGTCATAAACAGAATAGTTCAGTCTTGCTCCACTTAACTTCTCACTAAAGTAAGCAATAGCTCTTTTCTCTTGCACCAAAACAGCTCAAATGCCAACTCCACTTGCATCGCATTCCACTTCAAACAACTTCTCAAAATCAGGCAGCGCCAAAATAGGGGCTGAACATAACTTACTTTTGATTTCATCAAATGCCTTTTGAGCACTTGAGGTCCACTCAAATTCTCCCTTATTTGTAAGCTCGGTGATTGGGGCAACAATAGAGCTGAAATTCTTGATGAAACGCTGATAGAAAGATGCCAATCCATGAAACCTTCTTACTTCCATTGTTGATTTTTCGAATAGGCCACGATTCAATAGCCTCAACTTTGGAAGGCTCCACACGAACACCATCTCCAGAAACTATGTAACCAAGAAAGGTCACACTCGACGCCAAGAACATGCATTTTTCAAGTTTCCCAAACAACTTCTGCTCTCTCAACTTATTAAACACCTTCCTCAAATGCATAAGATGTTCCTCCGTGTTCTTGCTGTATACAAGAATGTCATCCAAATAAATAACAACAAATAAATTAAGAAAAGGTCGGAATACCTCATTCATAAGTCGCATGAATGAACTAGGAGCATTACACAACCCAAATGGCATAACTAGCCATTCATAAAGGCCTTGCTTTGTTTTGAAGGTTGTCTTCCATTCATCCCCATCACGAATCCTCATTTGGTGATAACCAGATCTCAAATCAATCTTTGAGAAAACATGAGCTCCATGCAACTCATCTAACATATCATCCAACCTTGGCATAGGAAAACAATACTTAATAGTAATATTATTGACAGCTCGGCTATCAACACACATGCGCCATGTTCCATCCTTCTTTTGCACCAAAAGAACCGGTACAGCACATAGACTTAGGCTCTCTCGAACATAACCACGATCAATCAGCTCTTGCACTTGCTTCTGCAACTCTTCACTTTCTTCGGGGTTGCAACTGTTGGGTTTTATGGGTCCATGCGCAGCGGAATTAAGCATATAATAACACAAAACCCAAGAGCCTAGGATCCGTTCTACTCCCTCCGTCCCACATTTTTATAGACTTTTGGGTTTTGCACGGGAATTAAGGAGGAAATATTATATTGAAAGTGTTGTGAGTGTGAAAATAAAATAGGAGAGAGAATGAGTGGAGAGAATAGTAAATTATAATGGTGATGCGAGTATTAAAATAATGTAGGAGAGAGAATGAGTGGAGGGAATAGTAAAGATTCCTTTCCATTTTAGGAAAGTATATATTATTGTGGGACGCCCAAAAAGGAAAGTTTATATATTATCATGGGACGGAGGGAGTATACAATTAACTTGAATTCCTATGAGATAGAAATAATCAACCTTGAACGCTTTCCGTTCTTGAGCTATCGAACAATGTATTGATGTAATTCTGAATACAAACTTCAAACTCTAGGCCTTGATCGTTGTACGAGCGAAGACCCTCTAATAGTATCCACACCTTCGAATGAACCAAGAACGGTTTCTTGAAGATTGCTAGATCTTTTAAACCTACGAAGAATATTGAGAAACTCTATGTGATTTTCTTTTCAGAAATTTGGCTAGCTTTTTAGGGTTTTACAGACCTTATATTTATACTACATTAGTATGGTATATGTTTCCTAATCAAATTAGGAAACCAGTCTGTAAACCGCCTTGTGGCTCAAGTTGTCGCACGACCAGTCGAAGCCCATGGCCAAGTTCTGTCGCGCGATGACATGTGCCACATCAGGAATCTCAATCATTCTTCCTCTGGTTTAATCAATTCATTCTAGTTGTGTGTGACCCAATAGGATTATATTATGTTGGCAATGAGCTCGATCATATCGACCCTCATAAAACATAAGCGGACTCTAGCAAGCCATTATGTCTACCCAAATAATATAACGTAAGAGTTCACGTTTCCAACGGTACACTTCCATTTCTCCCTTTGTCTCACGATGTTATATTGAACACAAGTCATGATCCACGTCAACTTGTACTTGTTCAATGCTTTCTCGATCTTGAGTATAATGATAATCCAATTGCATTGGGGTATGGCCATACACTTTCATCATTATCACTCATCGAGGGGCCCAAGTAAAACATCCTTCTTTCAAGGGACAAATTCCATCTTGACTTATCATCCTTCCCATCATGAATCCGATCATGCCAAAGATAGCGTTTATAGATATCGTGTTAAGATATCATTTGACTAAAATCAAACATGACTTTCACATATGTAAGGTCATGATAATCTCAGGTCTAGGGACTAAATGAAGTGACCATATGAGATTTAATTATGACATTTGACCATGACATAAATCTCATACGGGTCAAGTCCAGTCACTTGTTCTCTAACAAGTACCCATAAATTTAATGTGCATCTCTATGCATATAATCATCATATGATTATATATTAACATTTATACTAATTATTCACTTAATAATTAGGGACGGAGATTATTACAAATAAATATGCAAAACATATAATAATCAATTAATAAACTTTTCATTTAATAATAAATAATGTCAACACATAAGTCTATCAACCATAGGCATAGGGCATAACACTAACAGTCTCTCACTTGCACTAGGCCCAATCTCCCATGTATCGAATACCCATGGATCTGACATGACCATCATGCTTAGCTTGTGGGAGAGCCTTAGTTAATGGGTCTGCCACGTTGTCATCAGTTTCTACTCTGCATATCTTTACGTCTTCCCTTTCGCATATCTCTCGGATAATGTGGAAACGTCGAAGTATGTGTTTGGATCTCTGATGTGACCTTGGTTCCTTTGCTTGTGCAATGACACCATTATTATCAAAGTAAAGTTCAATAGGATCTTTGATGCTTGGAACGACTTCCAAATCACTAATGAACTTTTTGATCCAAACAGCTTCCTTTAGCTGCATCAGATGTCTCTATGTACTCAGCTTCGGTTGTAGAATCAGCGACGGTACTTTGCTTGAAACTTTTCCAACTAACAGTGCCTCCATTTAGCGTAAACAAAAATCCTGTCTGCGATCTGAAATCATCTTTGTCGGTTTGGAAGCTAGAATCTGTGTAGCCTTTTACTACAAGATCTTCTTCCATTCCTCCAAAGACCAAGAATACATCCTTAGTTCTTCGTAAGTACTTGAGTATATTCTTGACTGCTATCCAATGTGGTTCGCCGGGATCCGATTGGTACCTACTCGTCATGCTTAGAGCACACGAGACATCGGGTCTAGTACATAACATAGCATACATGATAGACCCAATTGCCGAAGCATATGGAATACCATTCATTCTCTTTCGCTCATCATTAGTCTTAGGACTTTGAGTCTTGCTAAGAGATACACCATGCAACATTGGCAAGTTTCCTCTTTTAGAATTTTCCATTTGGAATCTTCTAAGAACCTTGTCAATGTAAGTACTTTGACTTAAACCAATCATCCTTTTAGATCTATCTCTATAGATCTTGATACCAAGGATATATGCAGCTTCACCCATATCTTTCATTGAAAAGCACTTTCCCAACCAAGACTTGACAGTCTGTAGTGCAGGAATGTCATTTCCAATAAGTAAGATATCATCGACATACAACACTAAAAATAGTGCTACGCTCCCACTAATTTTCTTGTATACACAAGGTTCATCTTCGTTCTTGATAATGCCAAATTCTTTGATTGCTTCATCAAAACGTAGATTCCAACTCCTAGAAGCTTGCTTCAATCCATAAATGGATCTCTGTAACTTACACACCTTGTTAGAATTTTCTGGACTGACAAAACCTTCAGGTTGTATCATGTATACATCCTCAAGTAACTTCCCATTTAGGAAAGCTGTCTTGACATCCATTTGTCATATCTCATAGTCATAATATGTGGCTATGGCAATTAAAATTCTAATAGACTTAAGCATAGCTACAGGCGAAAAGGTTTCATCATAGTCGATGCCATGAATCTGCCTATATCCCTTAGCTACAAGCCTAGCCTTATAGGTGTGCACCTTCCCATCCATGTCGGTCTTCTTCTTGAAGACCCATTTGCACCCTATGGTTTTTACACCTTCGGGTGGATCAATCAAGTTCCAAACTTGATTATCAGCCATGGATTGTAATTCGAACTTCATGGCCTCTTGCCATTTTTTCGAATCAGGAGCGGACATCACTTCTTGATAGCAAGTATGTTCATCATTTTCGATTAACTCCACTTCATCACTTTCCGTAACAAGAAATCCATATCTCTCGGGTTCGGATTGTGATCTACCACTTCGGCGAAGGACTTGTGCATCTTGAACCTGTTCCACAACTCCTTGTGAATTTGGTTCAGTTTCTACCATTGGTTCATTGTTGTTTTCGGGTTCTAAATTTCTTCGAGATCTATTTTACTCCCACAGGTTCCTTTGCGAAGAAACTCCTTTTCTAAGAAGGTACCATTACGAGCAACAAACACTTTGTTCTCGTTCCAGTTGTAGAAATAGTATCCTTTGGTTTCCTTAGGATAACCCAGGAAAACACATTTATCAGACTTAGGTGCTAGCTTGTCAGAAGTTAACTTCATGACATATGCATCACAACCCCAAATGTTCATGAAAGACAAACTAGGTTTTCTTCCATGCCACATCTCATATGGGGTCTTTTGAACCGATTTGGTAAGAACTCTGTTTATAGTGAAAGCAACAGTTTCTAGTGCATGTCCCCAAAAGGATAAAGGAAGCTCAACTTGACTCATCACAGAATGAACCATGTCCAACAAAGTTCTATTCCTCCTTTCAGACACACCATTCCATTGTGGTGTTCTGGGTGGAGAGAGTTCTGAAACGATTCCACAACTCTTAAGATGACTGTCAAATTCTTGTCTCAAATATTCGCCACCTCGATCGGATCGAAGTACTTTAATAGTTTTGCCAAGTTAATTTTGCACCTCATTTTGAAATATTCGAAATATCTCAAACGATTCACTTTTATGTTTCATTAGATAAACATATCCAAATTTACTATAATCATCAGTGAATGTTATGAAGTACTGAAATCCTCCCCTAGCATTGCTACTCATAGGTCCACACACATCGGTATGTATGAGGCCTAATAAGTCGCCCGCCCTTTCACCAGTTTTGGTAAATGGGTCCTTGGTCATCTTGCCAAGTAAACAAGATTCGCATGTCTCATATGATTCATAATCATGTGAGTCTAAAAATCCATCTTTGTGGAGTTTAGAAATGCGTTTCTCATTTATATGGCCAAGACGACAATGCCATAAGTAAGTGTGGTTTACATCATTGGGTTTAAATTTCTTGTTAATGTTATAGACATCATTATCACGATTTTCAACATCAAGGATATAAAGGCCATTGAATGAAATAGCAGTACAATAATGCATCTCACTCTTGTAAATGGAAAACTTCTTATCACATATAAGAAAATTGAAACCTTCATTATCCAAACATGAAATCGAAATAATATTCCTACTTAAAGCTGGAATGTAATAACAATTGTTCAAAACAAGTATTAGCCCACTAAGTAAAGTTACTTCATAAGTTCCAACAGCTAATGCAGCAACTCTTGCTCCATTCCCCACACGTAGGTTCACTTCACCAACTTTAAGCATTCTTCTGACCCTGCACATTTAGACAAATGTGAAATACACATTCGGTATACAATACCCAAGAACTAGAAGTAGATAGGAATATATCTATAACAAAGATACCTAAAGTCGAAGCAACACCTTTGCTCTTCTTCAGTGCTTCCTTGTATTTTAAGCAGTTTCTCCTCCAATGTCCAATCTCATTGCAATGGAAGCAGACTGCGTCCTCTTGGGACTTGGGCTTAGCCTCTTTGGGTTTGGCACCCTCTTTGGGTTTGGCAACATTTGCCTTAGGATTAGCAACTTTTGCCTTTCCCTTACCCTTGAAACCCTTCCCCTTGTTAACTATCAACACTTGATCGATTTTCTTCTTGACAATATTGGTTTTCGCAGTGTTTAACATTTGAACTAACTCGGAAAGGTTCTTATTCATGCCCCCCCATGTTATAGTTCATTATGAAATTACTAAAACCTTCGGGCAATGAATTCAATATCATGTCAGTAGCCAACTCTTGGCTAATTGGAAAACCGAGCCTTTCAAGATGCTCGATGTGGCCCTTCATCTTTAGAGCATGGGGACCAACAACTTGTCCTTCACTCATCTTGCATGAGGTTAGGGCCTTAACTGTGTTATACCTTTCTTGCCTTGCTTGAACTTGGAACATTTCCATCAGTCGATTGTTTAGATCAACTGTCCCCAAGTGCTCAAGATCCTTTTGAAGGCTCTTGCACATGGCAGAGAGCATGAGGCAACCAACATCAGTAGCATCACGCTTATGCTTCAGATATTGATCCCTCACTGCCCTAGTAGCATTGGCAGCAGGTTCAGGTGGAATAGGTTCCTCAAGAACGTACAATTTCTCCTCTTGCCTGAGAACAATTCTCATGCTACGGATCCAATCCATATAGTTTGTACCATTCTCTTCCAACTTTTCCTTCTCAAGGACAGATCGTAGTGACAAATGATTATTGTTTGATGCCATTTATTCTACAAAAAGATATACATAAAATATGAACATATATAAGTAAACATATTATATGAGAAGTATAATGCATTTACATCAAAATAAATGCTCCCACTAAATTATACACCTTTCAATGCAAATAAGCATAATATATATTTAATGGGCTAAGATCCAACTTAATTTTATTTCAAGTTTACTATGGCAAACCGCTTAAAACTAAATTAATTAGGTAAAAACATCAATCATATCACATATATGACTCTTAGATCTTTTATGAGATTTACTCAAGACATCATATGTCTAAGCATATTTTAATCTTATCTTATGCCTTGGGTCCAAAACCATTTTGATAACCTAATTAAGTTCATTCACTTTAAACGTATAGGAACCACCATTTTCTCATCTTGCTCGCAAATGAATAGAATCAAAGTACCTTGCTATGGCAAGCCCACCAAAAACTATTCGAATGGTCTCAAGTGTTTTAATCATGAATTGGCATAAAGAACTTAAAAGTTAAATGAAGGTTCTTTAAAGCAGATTATAAGCATATCAGCAAAGATAATCATAATCGTGCACCAGGTAACTTCCCAGGAAGATAGGTGAGCCACAAGGACTACTTAAGTACCAAATCTCTCCTTCGACAGAACTCTCCTAGACATGCACAATCAGAAATCAGCTCTGATTTGCAACATAATCAATACTTTGTATAAATAATCAGTTTCCTTTGAATTTTGCGTAAAATGACTTGTTTCTCATAAACAATCAGAAAATCAAAATTTTAATGTTTCAATCTAAACATTCAGGAAATTACAATACAATATTTCAACTAAACATCTAACAAAATTCTTAACACGTAAGAACACATAATTCATGCATCGCAACAATTAATAAAATCATATTTTAATTAACTAAGCATGCATAAACAATGAATTAATCTAGCATAGTCCTATAAACTTATTTTCCAGAAATTTATAGCATCCAGATTAAGACATAAACATATCAGATTGTAAACACATTCACAGATTAGCAGGATTGTTCAACAAACTGATTCTGCCCAGATTGGGCTAGTTTTGTTGCGTGACAGAGGCAAGCTTTGTCGCGTGACACAAGCATGTTCTGTCGCGTGACACTGGCTTCCTTTGTCGCGTGACACAAGGTTACCAGATTGCAGATTGCAGATTTCCAGTTTCAATCAATTCTAAATCACAGAGCAATTAAATCATGTAAACAACTTTTAACAGATTTAATTCAATATCAATAGAACATGATTTAGGCATATTGTTTCAAAAACAATCAAACTATCGCATACAAAACATGCAAAAACCATATAAACAATTTATATCAATTTTTCTAGCATGTTAATTCAAACTTAATCATACGAACGGGGCTCTGATACCATTGTTGGGTTTTATGGGTCCATGCACAGCGGAATTAAGCATATAATAACACAAAACCCAAGAGCCTAGGATCCGTTCTATACAATTAACTTGAATTCCTATGAGATAGAAATAACCAACCTTGAACGCTTTCCGTTCTTGAGCTATCGAACAATGTATTGATGTGATTCTGAATACAAACTTTGAACTCTAGGCCTTGATCGTTGTACGAGCGATGACCCTCTAATAGTATCCACACCTTCGAATGAACCAAGATCGATTTCTTGAAGATTGCTAGATCTTTTAAACCTACGAAGAATATTGAGAAACTCTATGTGATTTTCTTTTCAGAAATTTGGCTAGCTTTTTAGGGTTTTACAGACCTTATATTTATACTACATTAGTATGGTATATGTTTCCTAATCAAATTAGGAAGCCAGTCTGTAAACCGCCTTGTGGCTCAAGTTGTCGCACGACCAGTCGAAGCCCATGGCCAAGTTCTGTCGCGCGATGATATGTGCCACATCAGGAATCTCAATCATTCTTCCTCTGGTTTAATCAATTCATTCTAGTTGTGTGTGACCCAATAGGATTATATTATGTTGGCAATGAGCTCGATCATATCGACCCTCATAAAACATAAGCGGACTCTAGCAAGCCATTATGTCTACACAAATAATATAACGTAAGAGTTCACGTTTCCAACGGTACACTTCCATTTCTCCCTTTGTCTCACGATGTTATATTGAACACAAATCATGGTCCACGTCAACTGTACTTGTTCAATGCTTTCTCGATCTTGAGTATAATGATAATCCAATCGCATTGGGGTATGGCCATACACTTTCATCATTATCACTCATCGAGGAGCCCAAGCAAAACATCTTTCTTTCGAGGGACAAATTCCATCTTGACTTATCATCCTTCCCATCATGAATCCGATCATGCCAAAGATAGCCTTTATAGATATCGTGTTAAGATATCGTTTGACTAAAATCAGATATGACTTTTATCATATGTATGGTCATGATAATCTCAGGTCTAGGGACTAAATGAAGTGACCATATGAGATTTAATTATGACATTTGACCATGACATAAATCTCATACGGGTCAAGTCCAGTCACTTGTTCTCTAACAAGTACCCATAAATTTAATGTGCATCTCTATGCATATAATCATTATATGATTATCCATTAACATTTATACTAATTATTCACTTAATAATTAGGGACGAAGATTATTACAAATAAATATGCAAAACATATAATAATCAATTAATAAACTTTTCATATAATAATAAATAATGTCAACACATAAGTCTATCAACCATAGGCCTAGGGCATAACACTAACAACAACGATAGGCTGGTTTGTTGGGAAGTGTAGCACCAGGAATAAGATCAACTAGGTGGAGGTGAAGGAAAACGATTTAGGGGACGGCAATGGCGAATTGCGTTTAGTGAGAGAGAGGAGAGAGAGAGGGCTTTTGCGGATAGAGAGAACATGAGTAAAGAGAGAATGAGTGTGTGTGTTATGTGTGTGGTCTCCTTCAAATGAATGGAAAATTGATATTTAAACGTAAATTGGGAAAAGGGATTTATTTTGTCACACGACCCAACGCTTCCAATTTCCATGCTTCAAGCTGTCGCACGACGGGCCATGTCCATAACCGTTTCTGGCGCCAAAACCAGATTCTGGAACATTCTGGGTTAATTCCCAAGAGGTCCAAACTGATTTATTCCTTTTAGGTCCTTTTGTCCGGGAAAAATACTAAAATATACTCCCTCCGTCCCACTATAGTTGACACCCTTGAGGTGGGCACGGGAACTAAGAAGAAACAATTAAATAAAGAAAATGTGTGGTAGAAAATGAAGAGAGAGAATGAGTGGGGTAAATAGTGGTGTTGGTTGAATAAATTGAGTGGTGGAAAATGAAGAGAGAGAATTAGTGGTGGGGTCCATCTAATATAAAAATATAAAAACTAGGTTATTTTTGGAAGGTGTCAAGTGAAGTGGGACGGCCCAAAATGGAAAGAAGTGTCAAGTATAGTGGGACGGAGGGAGTACTTCCTTCGCGGGAAACTTATAAAAAGTTTCCGGAAGTCTCGGAACGGATCGAGAATTTACCAAAATGCCCCTTAGTGCAATTTTGTCATTTAAAATGCACCTAAAAAGGGATCGCGAATTGGATTGGCGTACTTACAGGCGGCGAAAACAGGTTAGTTTTTGTTATTTTGTTTCAACTTTGTCCCGAATTTTATTGTGTGGTTTATTTATTGATAGTTTCTAATTAGGAAAATTTTGTTTATTAATAAATGTTGTCATAAAATAATATACAAAATAAATTAGTAAGGGTGCTTAAAATAAAATTAGTGGAAGATAAAATATCATTTATTATTTAATTTAAATAATTATTTCAAAATTTACACCGGACAAACAAAGCATTGGGCTTGAAAAGTTGGAAGCTTAAAATATGCCCATATGATATTATATCTAATACATATCATCAAACAACCACATTAAATAAAATGGATACTTTCTATATAAAAAAAAAAGGATCATAACTTTGGCCATAAATCAAATACCAAAATTTCAAAATATGAAAAATAAATTGTCAATAGTTCAAAGTATCATTCTTTGGCAGTAAAAGCGACATAACTAAGATAATACAACAAAACAATCAGATTGAACTGATCACAGGTCAGAACCTAGATAATTGTTTATAATATGTACCGGCTACAAAACATTTATAGCTACAAAATGGTACATTAATACAAAAACACCAAATATTTGTCTCTTGAGTCCCTTATTTTTCACCCCTCTTTTCTTTCAACTGTTGAAGACTTGAATTGGCTGACTTTTGCATATTTAAATTCACAGCAAAGTGATATCCATACATCCGTCTTTGACTCAACCATGGAATTACAATCAAAAAACTGCACAGAAATTATTTTTTTTAAAAAAAACAAATTTTGGATAAAGGTGTTCAAAGAAAATAAACATTAAAATAAGTCATAAAGAGTAGGAGATGTACCTATTGAATTGAAAATTTCCTTGTAAACGATGTTTTTGGTCCATCCTTTAAAGTCAGCGTCAGTTTCGTCAAGCAAAATTTTTAAACCAGTTGGAGACTTGACTCGGGATAAAGCAACGTACAGTTGTCCGTGGCTAAAAACCGGATAAGGCAAATATAGACCAACATTTTCTAACGTTTGCCCTTGACTCGGGATAAAGCAACGTACAGTTGTCCGTGGCTAAAAATCGGATAAGGCAAATATAGACCAACATTTTCTAACGTATGCAACAATGTATTGCCTCGTCCTTTTAGAAAACACAGCGAGTAATTCATTAGAATTGTATGATAAGAGGAAAACTTTGTAATATATTCTAAACTATACATAAGATCAAGTAATACTTTGATTACCTTTTCATCCGAAGCTACGAAATCTAAACTCATTACTTCTCTAGGCTTTCTGGCATTGTAGGATTCCCAGAGTCTTGCTACCCTCACAATCATCTTCCTGTCGCAACGTCGTCAATTTATAGTCATGGAGTAGGACAAAAATTTCAGGATTTTACCTCAATTTTTCTGTAATAGCTAAAGATATCTTTAACATATTCAATAGCTGCAAGCGGATTTTTCGTGTCGCTATCTATATCCAATACAATCTCTTCAAAAATGTCCTCCATCTCAACCTCCTCCTACAAAATTTGCACATTCCACTTATCAAAATTGATAAACTAAAAGCCGCGATTATGGCAAGCGATATTGTTAATAGAGAGCATACCATTTCATCCTTCTCATCCTCAATCAACTCTCTTGTTTCCAAAAACATCGGCGCTGGATGGTCTGCAGTTGTTTTTTGTTCCTCCACATCTGTGATTGTGGAATCTTCCCATATTGTGAAATTTTCGGGTGACGGTTTCGCCTTCTTAGTTTCCTGTTTAAAGTCAAATGAACTTGATGTTTGTTCATCATCAAATAGACAAAAAAAAGTGAGTGTGTGTGCGTGTGTGTGTGTGTGATGGTATGTTACCGCAGGAAGGCAATGCTTTGTGCTGGCAATCTGGGCAGCAAATTTTCTGTCCAAAGCAAACATTTTCATCAAAATTTCAAGCTATGAATCTAGTACATTAAATGAATAAAAAATTGAGCCAAAAAGAAAATTATTTCAGAAAATAAAATTTGATGGGTCAGATCCAAACCTTGTGATTGGTCTATGAACTTGATTCTCAACTTCCTTATCACATCTTACATTTTTCCTGGCAATAAGATTACTTTAATTGATTAAACACTGAAGAAACCATGGGAAAAAAATTTGAATCTTATCATGGCATTTTTATGTGCATGTGTCTGAGTTGAAGTTGCACACACAGAGAGAGAGAGAGACATTTTGATTAATAGCATTCAAATCTCTTCTGTTATGACTAATCTCCACTCCAAACTTTCTGTTACCCCCTCCCATCATTATTGCCGAATGTAAATATACTTTATGCATAATTATTTAATTTTATAATTAGATGCACATAAAGTTCATGACCCTTGAACTAATTGTTGAATTTCAAAATTTAATAATTTGTAAGCTATAGTGTATGAAACATTAAGGGATTCATGCATCTCATTTCATTGATGGTTGTATTTTAAAAGTTAATAATTTGTAAGTTATAGTAAAGGATACATCAAGGGGCTCATGCATGTAAGGATCCATTGATTGTTGCATTCCAAAAGTTTGCATTTCAAAAGTTAAAAATTTGTAAGTTAAAGAAATGAAACATCAAGAGACTCATGCATGTAATGATCAATTCAATGCATTGCTATTATCTAATAGTATAAATAGTAGGAGTAGTGATAACTATTTGAAGACACTATTAGAAGAAGTAGCTATCCTACTCTATTATTTCAAAGAATATAACATTAACTATTGATGTAAACTAATAGAATAACTTATATAGTAGAATACAATAAAATTAAGAAATAAAAGTTAACTATTTGCATAGCTAAATATATCTACTAAAACTAATAGCTTGTATCCATCACCAATTAAATACCTATTATATACCCAATATGTAAGAAGTAACCATTCACATAACTATTAGAGACTATGAATGTTAATAGCTATTAGGGAGAATTCAAAACATCACAAATTAATTAGGGGGTGGATGAGTTGGAAGCCTAAGAATGCAAGAATCACCTTTTTTTGGCTTATGTGGCAACACCTTATCAAGTTTGGCCTACTTTAATATACTATAAGTATAGATTTGATGCTCAATCCCACGTTTTGGGGGTAAACTAGGTGGTAACTCATCCGGGAATACATCCCCATACTCTTCAAGTAACCTTTGTACCTGCAAGTCATCACAAGAATCCGTTCGAGTAGGGGAGCTATCACGACAAACAAGATATACAACTTATCTTTTGGTTTAACTTCTTTCGCAAATTCCTTAGCACTCAAGAATATCTTATCTTGATTCAGAATGTCCTTTCTTGGAGTTAAAGGCTTCAAGTTGTACTTCTCCTTACCCTTTAGGACATAATAAATATTACTGTTCCCTTGATGAGACACATCACAATCAAACTGCCATGTCCTCCCAAGCAACAAATGACAAGCTTTCATGGGAACCACATCACATAACACCTCATCTTTATATGGGCCAACAACAAAAGAAATGAGTGCTTGTTTTTTAATCTTAATGCCACCATTATCATTCAACCAATGTAACGTATACAAATCAGGATGAGTAGTAGTAGGAAGCTTAAGTTTCTCCACCATTTCACTAGATGCAACATTTGTAAATGAACCACTATCAATAATAAAGTTGCATGTCTTACCACCAACCTTGCACCGAGAGTGAAAAATCTGGTTGCGTTGATTTTGCTCCTCCGGACCAGGTTTAATGTGAAGATTTCGCACCACAAGCATCTCCTTCTCACTTGGTGGACTCACATCATAATTTGCAACTTCATCCTCCTCTTCCTCGACCACAAAATTGGGTTCCAGCAAATCAAGATCTTGCAAAGTAAGTGTGCGCTTTTGAGGGCACTCATTTGCAATGTGACCATAACCTTGACACTTATAACACCTCCTGAACTTAGGCTCCCAAACAGTCTTACCCTTCTCCTTTGACTCTTCCTTCTTGACCTCCTTCGAAGTAGATGCGACACTAGGCTTCAATGGGCTGTTATAGACTTTAGTATATTCACGTATCGTAGTAGACTTCTTGCTCTTCTCTTATATTTACGCATATGTCACGTGTTCTTATATCCATTCTTGTTTTTTCAACACAATATAGTAAACTTGAACAAAGATTTTTACAAGAATTTTGTAAGATTCTTGTGAGGGAGAGAGAGAGTTTTTTTTTTCACTGACGATGGAAATAGGAGGGAATATAAGAAAAACAAGTTTATAGGATTTAAGAGTGTGAAAATTTAACATGAGAAAGGTGAAAATTTATTAGGTACATAAAGAAAGATTTAGTGTTGCGGGTGTATTTAGTAGATAGGTAAATAATGTTGGATAAATCTAATTGCGAGATGTACAACATTGGGGTTGTAACAATGAAGGGTAATATTGTCATTTCACTTTATGACATTCTTGTAAAAATTGCATTGTTAAGATATTTAGTAATTGTGAAGGGGTATGAATAACAATTCTCTACTCCTTAGGGCAAGTCCAATGGTGGTCCTAAAACTTAATTTTGATACCCATTTGAAAGACTTTCCATCTCCAATGGTAAAAGCATTAAGTCCTAAAATTAAGTTTAGTCCTTAACAAATTCCTAAAATTGAGACTTTGCTAAGGACCAAAGCTTGTTCATCACTCGCGCAAGTGAGCCACAATGGAAGGAAATGTGAGGGAACATCTTTCTCTGTTGCTTGTCCCCCCTTCCCATCAACCTCTTGTCACCACAAAATTCCCCAATCCAATGAATTCCTCCGTCCAATTATTTTGATTTATAATTTATTTGATTTTTTAAAAATTATTGATGAGATATTAATTTTTTTGCAAGAGTGAAGAGATAGTGATTAAATTATTGATTTAAATATATTTCAATTTTTATATAATTATTTATAAAATTTTAAATTTTATTAAAAATAATTATTATATTTCAAAATTGTTTATAAAATTTTAATTTTTGATAAAAATAATTAATTAAAAGTAAGGTGAAAACACTAGCACATGAAAAAAGTAGGGTGAAAAGACTAGCACATGGGAAAAGTAGGGTGAAAACACTATTTTTGGCAGTTTCAACACCATTTTTTAAACTTTCTTCACCATTTCAATTATTTTGGCAGTTCTTTTTGACTGCTTTTCAAATATTTTTATTTTTTTATTTTTTTCATTCGTGCAATTGGCTATATATTCAATTCATACTTCATTTGAACACACAGAGTTGCTCAACTCTCTTTCTTTCATTTCCTTTCTGCCTTTATTCTACTTCCTTTTATTTTATAAAAAAATTTAAACAACTTCAAAAATGACAACAAAAAGATCAGAGGGTTGGAAAGTATGTGAAGATGAATTACTCTGTCAAGCTAAATTGATTGTTGGCGGTGATCCTGAGTTTGGAGTCAACCAAAAAGATGCAACTATGTGGGAAAAAGTGGCTAGTTATTATGATTCACATCGCACGGGATGTGAACGAGATCAAAAAGGTTGCAACTCACGTTGGAAAAAAAATTCAAAAGAATGCATGATTTATAGTGCATCTTTAAACTTGGCTGAAGCCGCTCGATCAAGTGGTGAAAATTTCACCGATACGGTAATTTTACTGTCTATTTTTTTGCATTTAAAATGAAAATTATATTTTCATATTCGATGACATACTTTTTTTTTTTCATGTTGTATGTATTTTAGATATTATTGGCTGAGTCAAACTACTTCAAAGTAACTAATAAGCCTTTCAAGTTACAACACTGTTGGAATTTATTGAAAGATTCGCCAAAGTTTCAAAATCCTCCATCATTAGGAACTCCAATTAGTCTTTCTGACGATGGCACACCAGGATCTGAAGAAGGTACTCCTTCCTACACAAGGCCTATCGGACAAAAGGTAGCAAAAGCGGCAAGGCGAAAGAAAGACCAGTCAGAAAGTTCTAAATATATGGAAGAATTATTAGCTTGGACAAAAGCCCAGGATGTGGAAACAGCTACTTTGGGAGAAAGAGAACTTGCATTAGCAGAATCTTCTTTGCAACAATCTAGAGATGCTGTTACAATGCAAGTTGATCCTAATTTATTCACGCCAATGAAAAAAAGTACTGGGAGAGGAAACAAAAGGTTATAATGGATCGTGAAATGGCCGACGAAGCTACTTCAATGTCTGGTCCGAGTTCGAATACGGCTAGAAATTTGTTCTCGTCATTGAATGAGACTCAATGGGGCTTGGGAAATGATGATTAGGTGTGTGTTTTTATTTTTATTTTAGTTATGTATTTCTTTGATTAGTGTGTTTACTTTTAAGAATTAGTTGTTGTTTAATTAAATTCAGTTGTTTGTTTAATTTAAATTCAGTTGTTTGTTTAATTTAAATTCAGTTGTTTGTTCAGCTAGATTTACTTGTAGGAGATAAATGGTAGTACATTCACTTGATAAAGACAATAGACAATATAAGTAAAGCCACAAAGTAGAAACCTAAAACACATTACATATGCATGAAATAAAGTAACATAAATGACACCACAATAACATAATAAATCATAAACAATAGTGAAATGTTAATAATCGTTATTCTCGTCATGCCCGTCTTCTTCCACTTTCTTGTTCCATAAGTGTTGTACTATATCTTTTTGTAGGCTTCTCGAAATAACCTGACACTTCAAGCCATGGTACCTACTCATGAATCCATGCATATCACGTATGCCATCGCGTTGCACATCTGTTTCCATCAGTGGCCTCACAAAAATTTGTGCTTTAGCTGGACGAGTTGGGATCTCATCTGGGTCAAAGGCAACCAACTCATCTTCTTTGCGTTCATCTTCGAGTATCATGTTGTGCAAAATTACACAAGCCATCATGATATAACTTAGATCTTCCCGATGCCACCCACGGGCAGGACCTCACACAATAGCCCAACACACTTGTAAAATTCCAAAATCTCTCTCCACATCCTTCCGATATGCCTCTTGCATCTTTGCAAAATGTTGCTGTTGTGGCATGCCGGGATTGGATATTGTCTTAACAAATGTCGCCCAACGAGGATATATACCATCAACTAAATAATATCCGTTGCCGTAATGCCTCCCATTAACTTCAAAGTCAACTTGATGATTTCTACCTTGACATACATCATCAAACAATGGTGATTTTGCAAGGACATTGAGATCATTTAGAGATCCCGGAAGCCCAAAAAAGGCATGCCAGATCCAGGTATCGTAAGAAGCCACCGCCTCTAAAATGATTGTTGCACGTCCTTTGTAGCCAGTAAACTGTCCCTCCCATCCTTTAGGACACGCCTTCCATCGCCAATGCATACAGTCGAGGCTCCCGAGCATACCAGGAAACCCTCTTTTTTCAGCTTTGGCTAGCAATCTATGCAGATCTGATGCAGTTGGACGACGAAGATACTCTTCTCCATAGACAGCATAGATAGCTCGAGAAAACCTCTTGAGAATCTCTATGCTTGTTGATTCAGCTATACCCCAAGTGTCGTAAAAAAGATCTGCCACTGTACCGTATGCTAGTTGTCTTATAGCACATGCCACCTTCTGTATCGTAGAGAATCCAGGTCGGCCGGTGGCATCACATTTCTGAATGAAATATTCATCATAGTTAGTAATCCCACTCATAATCTTTTCACATAAATGCGTATGCATTCTGAAGCGATTGCGAAATGTACTCGGTGAGTAAGTACATGGATTGGCAAAGTATTGGACATGGAGCAAGGCATGCACACTCTCTCTATGACGTCGTATGTAACTCCGGCCAGGCACAGAACCGCCCCATTGTGACGATTCTTCATCAGCTCTTTCTTGCTCGGCATTGAATGCAGACATCATTACCAACGAACGACGACGCCTAGCTTTATCTTCTCGATCATGCTTGGACATTAAATTACGTAACATATCCATTAATCAAGCAAAGCAAAATGATAGAAATATTGAAAATTATGAACTGATGGTTTTTTTTTGGGGGGGGGGTGTGTGTGTGAAGATTGTGCAGAATATACTCCTTCTTGACCCTTTTTATTGAAAAATTTTGCTCAGTATATTGTAAGAAGTTATCCTAAAAAATCTATCCATAATCCAAAGTAACAAATAAGAATGTGACATATGGCAAAAAATCCTATCCATAAAAATCCTATTAAATAACGTGGGGCCCATTAAAACTATTGATGAGATATTAAATTTTTTTGCTGGAGGTAGTGATTTAGTTTTTGATTTAAAATTTATTCAATTTTAAATAATTATTTAACAATTTTGATTTTTATTGAAAAATAATTAGTTTAAATAATTATTATATTTCGAAATTATTTATAAAATTTTAATGTTTGATAAAAAATAATTAATTAAAATAATTATTATATTTCAAAATTATTTATCAGATTAAAAATATTATAAAAGTTATTAACTTTAAAAAAACTAATTTGATACCTAATTTTTGGTACTCATTATTGGAGATGATATTTTAAAATCATGCAAAAAGTTCCCATGAATATCAAAATTTGATTTTAATACGCTTAAGACTAGGACCACCATTAGACTTGCCCTTATTAAACACCCGTCCCCGTTCATCAGATAAACAGCAGAATAACACACACAGAGAGAAAGAGAGGTAGAAAATGGCGAACGCCGAAGTAGATGCGTTGGACTTTGAGCCCGAGTATGACGATCTCATGGACGAGGACGCTGCTGTCGACGTCGACGGCTCTCCCAAGGCTCCTATCCCTAAGCTCAAATCCGCCATTACTGGTGGTTCTTCCGCCGCCGCCGTTCATAAGCGAACGAAGGGCCGTGGATTTCGTGAAGAAACAGACGCTGAAAGAAACAACCGTATGTCTGGTCGTTTCGATTCTCTTGATTTCGACGGCGGCCCCGGTCCCGAACGATGTCAGTCCCGCTCTTACTCTCTCTTCTATCGTTTTGTACAGTTAGGTTAATAGTTTATGGTGGTATCTAAATTGCGTTATCTTGTTCGATGCAAGTTGTAAATGCGTTTGTGGCTTCTTGAGTTTCTGGTTCTTGTAAGCTAATTTAGGGCTTTTAGGAGGGAATTGCATTTTGTATTTTTGTTTCTTTCGCTCTAGGTTGAGTGGGGGGGGTTTCATAGACTTGTGGTGGTCTGTCTTTGCTAAGGAAAAGCGCAAATAGGTGTGATTGTGTTAGACAAGTTTTAATTGTCAATCTTTGTCAAGGGATGTTTTTTTGCATTAACTACTTCATTGTTGTGCTCGACACCATCGATGGCAATCAATCAGGGGAATGGTTTTATCCCCTCTTCACATTCAGCTAAGGAGCTTGATGCTGGTGCTCTATTTGGTGCCAAGGGTAATGCATAGTTAAAAATAATACACTCCCATGTGATTACTTGAGAAGTTCATGCTTGATGAATTGGTAAGTAGAAGGTTCATTTGAAAAATAAATGTGACATAAACATGGAAAAAAACATACTCCCTCTGTTTCAGTTTAAGGTTCTTACTTTTGTTTTTGATTTGTCCTGGTTTAAAGTTCTTTAGCTGCTTCATTCCATAAATGACAAAGTATGAATTGTGTATTGAACAATCTTGTCCTCGTAAAGTTCATATAATTACAAAAAACTATTACTTATCTGTACTTTTCACCCACTTGCTTTATAAAAAGTGTTTTGGACAATTATGTCCCCAACACACTACTATTGTTGACCCAATTTTGCTTTAATTTCTTAATATGTGTGGAATGTCAATCTAAGAACTTTAAACCGAGACGTAGTAGAATTTATGTGTTTGAAAAAGAGCGTGTAAGTGGAACATTGGAAACTCTTTTGAGGCAAATGGAGGTAGTAGATAAACAGTTGTGTGAATCCAACCGGGTTCGTTCACACTTAAATGCATATTAAAGCTTTCCGATTGGGAAATCTATCACTCTAGGAACAGTTTCCAATGCAATCTATTTTTTAGTAGAAATATAACAATTGCCACAAGGATAGTAATTAGCAATATGTAACTTTTATTGTACTTTTCTTGGATGGGTGGGGAAGGGATGTTGGGTGGGGTAAAATAGGAAATATGGGAAGTGGAAACTTAGGCTTTGAAATGTGATGTTTTGAGTAGTGTATCCCAAGACCGAAAGGGAATTAGAGTGGCATTCAGGGAAGGTACTCATATAATTATATTAATGAAGTACACATTGGCAGTCTTGCATTGCCTCTCTATAATTTTTGTGCAAGAAATCTGCCGATATTTGACTAAATGTGCTAGTTAACTTGAGATTCTGTTTGATATGTTGAGAAACTAAATTTAAACAATATCGATCGTATTTTGTTTTTCGACTTGAAGTAAGAATTTATCATTAAAATTTTGTTTGCTCGAGAATATCCATAACCTGTAAAACATATAGGTAGGCTAGGAAGTTCTGTTGGATTGTGTAATATACATACCTAAGTTGAATTTTTATAGCATAATAAAAAAATGTAGATGAAGTGAAACATGGATATACTGGAAGACTAGGAAACTTAAAAATCACGTTGAACAACTTAAGATAATAAAAGTTGTCTAAGTAGGTGATAAAACGTGAGAATATTGCGCAAGTTTAGGAACATATAATGTCAACTGTTTGGTGCAGCCGTTAATAATTGTTAGTGTTTTAACCTCAAGCAAACTAGAATTAGGAGAGGGGGTTGATAAAAGAGTGACGTGACACCATTTGTAAAGAAAGATATGCATGACCGTGATGTGTGTGATGGCCTTGCTCTTGATTGAATCAAATGGCAGAGATGGATTCATGCAGCCAAAGCCTAGTGATTGAGCCTCGGGTTGTACTGAGTTTAAAGTGTGGAATCAAGCCCTCTATCGAGCTTCCACGTTACTGTAAGTCACGTTTAATGGCTTTGTGGCCTCTTCCTCGTGGTCATCTTCTCTTAGCCAAGCATCAACGGGTACCCTCACCACTTGTGGGTTATTTTATTCTATTCTATCCATGAGGGACTCAACCATGGGCTTGGTAGTATATCCAAAGTGATTGTCCTCAATGGATTTATATTTAGCGAATTAAGGCCTTACGGGTGAACTCTTGTGGATTCACACATTCGAAAGGGGAAGAGTCTCTCAAGCAAGATCATGCTTGAGGACACCCCTGCATTTGGGATTCATTGACGGTTGAGCGTGAGAGCACGTTTTAGGGGACCTATGTGACCTTGGCTTTGATTAGAGAAGAGAACTCAGGGGGGACCCTCTCGGACAAGTGTCTCGATCCAATATGATCACTAATTCGTTGGTGCCATGTGTTTACAACAACATTACCACTATATATAGTGGTGGGTCAACTAATTTATTATCATCATCTCATCAATTAATCCTTTGAAAGGCCCGCTCCGACACTCACCCAAAATATGGTCTCTCAAAAGTACCCGGTTCTACTCACTATCGGTCCATCAACTAATAGAATGTACCACCAAACTTTCACCTGAGATATCCCTTCACTTAGGTATCTTCTCGAAGTACCCCGGGACACTTTCATGGTGTACACTCGGGACCCAGGCCGAGCACCTACCTTCTGCTTAGAGTAAGTTAAACATGAAGGTATACGTAGGGATCCAATTAGGATTGTTTTAATAAGGGATTTGACATATTTTAATGTGACTAGTTGACTAAATACCGGGATCAATCTTAGTACGTTGTTCCCTGGCACTCCAAAAAAAAAATAGTTTGACAAGTGATATTTACAGCCTCTATTAGGATATTTTGGATATTTTATCAGTATCTTTATTTTTCTCTAGTGTAGATGTTATGACACTTTACTTGATGATGTATTTTTCTAGGAACATTTATGGACTATAGCTGCACCAATGTTGGTTCAGCTAACTCATTGTCCTTGAAAACTGTACTTGACTACTTGGTCCTAGATATACAATGTATTATGAATTCTAAATGATTAAATTGTAGCATGTATATGAATTGTCTTTTGGTGTCCATCACAGGCATTACTATTTACTCTTATTCACATAGAAGCTCCTTAACGAAATGAGTTCTGTTTACAGCTATTGAGGGATGGATTATTCTGGTTACCGGGGTTCATGAAGAGTCCCAAGAGGATGACCTACAAAATGCATTTGGAGAGTACGGAGAGATTAGGAATTTGCATCTGAATCTTGATCGGCGAACTGGATTTGTCAAGGTAAAACATTTATTAGGACTTATATTTCACTCGCACATACTTTCTATTTCAGATATAATAGTGTTTGCTTGTTTCTCGTGGGGTGCCAATTATTTCCTATGAATATAAATATGAGTTGGCTGAAATGAGCTAGTTAATGCCCACAAGAGCATGAGAAGTTTGAAGTTCAAGTTTCAAATACAGTTTTCCATAAAGATGTTAATGCACACATTGATCCTATGTTTCAAGACTTCTCAGCTATTTCCCAAGGTTGTGCTCATGGTTTGGCTGCTTAAGTTTCAAAGGGTGACCAGATCTTCATTCTTTGCCGCTTCAAAACTCGAGGGCGAGTTTTCTTAAATGATAGAGAGAATAATGCATAGTCCCCCTGTCCCGTTTGAAATTACACACTTTGAGTTTTGTACGGTAATTAAGGAAAAGTGTTAGTGGAGTAGGTGTTGTGAGTATAAAAAGTGAGGTAAGAGAGCGTAAGTGGAAAGTTGTTGTGAGAGTGGAAGTGGAAAGTTGTTGTGAGAGTGGAAGTGGAAAGTTGTTGTGAGAGTGGAAGTGGGTCCTATTGATTAAAGAAGTATTAAAAACTTTCCATTTTGGAAGTGTAATTTCAAATATGACTACCTTTTGGGTAAAAAGTGTAGTTTCAAACGGGACGGAGGAAGTAATAAGAAACATGAAATAATGGATTTAGCTACAAGTTATTATTTGTTTACTTTATTTTATTATTTAGGGAAAAATTGATATAATAGTTCAAATTTAATTTTTAGCATTTAAGTCTAGTCTAAAGATGATTAGTATTGGTGTTTTCCTTATTTAAGTAGGATTAAAGTTAGTATTTTTCATATTCTTTCTAGTATTAGCTTCTCGATCCTTAGTATCAGTATTTTCATTGCCTAGAATTGAGGGTGATTGAAAGCGAATATGAGTGTACTTGGGATTGAATAAGGTATGGTGTTGAAGTGTGTGTACAGAGTGGATGAAGATTCGTGATGGGGTTTGATTTGTATTTTTTTTCTTGTAATATTCTTCCTTCTATTTTTTTAGTTGGTCTTAAGAAAAATAAGTGTTAAGCAATAGGAAAAACGAGCTTCTAGTAGGATAGTGTCACAAAGTGCCTGTTTTTGAAGGACTAGGACCGATACTTTGTAACATTAGCAAGCCCAAAGGCTCGTCAAAATATAAAGGGCCTACTAAGATTATCCAAACTGTGCTAGCCCACCAAGAAGACCAGTCGACCAAGCTTAATGTCCGACCTTCCTTGGTCCCGACCTAGCTTCATCCGACATACGGTCCACCCCTTGTACAATCTCTGCCTAGTCAAGGCACGAAGCCAGGTCGACCTCGATCATTCAGGCGACCTCGACCAAGCAACACGTGCGTATACCCACATCGTCAGTTGTAATCACCTTCTATATTTTCGAATACAGTTACACCCACATTATCTTCGTGATTTATGGGATTCGTAAACATCCCTTAACAACACTATATATACTATACCACATTCAACGTGAAAAGGTAACGTCACTTGAGCTATTTTGAGATTAAGCAATTTCAATACAGTTTATTACGAACATATAACTCTATATCTCATCATCACGCCGCCGGAGGGTGTTAGCCGGAGATCGTCCCGACAAGTCGTTTGTTCGTGGTTTCAGGCCCTAGTTGCTGAAGATCAACATATTGCTGGGCTAAGGCTGATTCGAATCGATTGCTGCATCATCAGTTTGGTATCATTGCAGGGAGTTGAAGAACACTATACCTTGAAATCCCACCAATTCACTAAGACATGGCATCGGACGGACATACCCCAACAGCTTCAAGCGATCCCATTAACGAGCATGCCGGTGGAAACAACCTTGGCACAGACATTGGTGCTGGAAACCGCACGACAAACCTTCCTTCCCCTCCACCTGAAACCCCATGAGGAGACCCACTCGGTCTAACAGTGTGGCCTACGAAGTAGGGATTCAAGATAGGAGGAGGGAGAAAAGGCTGATGATCACCTAAGGAGGTGGTCAGCAAAGCAAGAAGTTGCATGCGACCTAGCAGGTCCCTCAGTTCCTCACCCTAGCAGAAAGGACATTATTGGAGCGTGTTGCAAAGTTTGCCCGAGGTTCAGAGAATGAGTTGCTTAAGTTGCCTGTGTCTCCTAAGAAGGACGACCGTAGGTCCCAAATGGTAGCTCCATCACAAACACTCCATCGACGCGACGCGGTAATGAGCCCCTAGACCTTTGGGAGGTGAGAGGAGAAACGACAGATCTCGCCCAACCAACAATTTTGTTGATCATACCGGAGACTTACGTGATAGGCTTAATAGCAACCGGGAACTAGAGGCTGACTTGGCACAGATGAGGTAGCTCGAAGCTGATCGTGCCAGAATAGGTTGCCTCCTAGAGGAGGTCGATCACCCTCTAAGAGGGACAGAAGGGAAAGGACCCCTCCAATGAATGAAAGGGAGCGGACGCCGTCACGAAGGCAGCACCACAAAGAGGAACGACAAAAGTCCAATTCTATACCCCACCAGAGGACGAGTTAGATGCTAGAGAGCTATTGAGCCTCAAGGGGAGGTTGGATAACATGAAGGTAGATTGCCAGGTGACAAATGGAAGGGTCGAACGAAATGATAGTACTCTTCGACCCCTATCTCAGTGTATGTTGGATGAGGGTCCCCATAAACCTGGTTTCAAGCTGCCCGTCCTAGAGAAGTATGCAGGGACGATCAACGCCTTGAGTCATATGCAGCATTTCGAGGCTTCTATGTGTTTGTCTCCTCAAAGGATGTGCTCTGCAAGGCATTAACCAACAAGTTCACTGGTGCCGCCCTAACATGGTTTCGTGGATTGTCTACGGGCTGCATAAATACGCGGAGATACATGTGAAGCAAGTTCTTGGAGAGGGTCTCTAATGCTGGAACTCGTAAGAAAATGGTCACCGACTTAAACAACATTGCTCAAGGAAAGACATAGAGTATTATGAGCTACTTCACTCGGTTCAAAGAGCCGATCGACCAGATTGAGGAGGATTTGACAGACAGAGAATTCATTAACTGTTTCAGGAATGGAGTGTCCTCACCCGACTTAGATTACGAGCTACAAGACAGGCGAGCGACCACGAGGAATGACCTATTTGAAAGGGCATATGATGTGACCGTTGCTGAGGAACGCAAGAAAAGGAAAAGGGAGAGGAGCTCCAAGAACGCTGACGCAAGAGAGTCGGTCCAAAGGGGTGACGGCTAGGGTTGATAACAACTAGGGGAAGAACAGAAATAGGGCGACTGATAGAGTCCCCAAAGCTTCACTCCCCTCACAGTTAGTCGTAGTTAGTCATACGAAGATCATGAACACTGTTGATTCGGCTCCCCCCGTTCCCATGAATCCTCAAAACAAGTTTCGGCGGGACAACAGTAAGTATTGTGAGTACCATAAGGATACGGGTCACAATGCGGAGGATTGTATGGGTTTGAAGAGGATCATTTAGAAGTGGGTGAATGAAGGCAGAGTTGACATGTTTGTGAAAGAGATCGTCCTCCAGCTGGGGATCGACCTACTAGAGGGATACCCGAGCCAAGGCGGTTTAGGCTGACATTGGGAGTGATCGCTGAGGAGACGAGCCACACATCCCTCAAGCAAAATTTTTTTCAGCTGAACAAGGTGCTATACGTCCCATCAAAGGAGCTGTGTGCAAGAGGAGGTTATCAACTTCTATTCCTACGAGCTGGCGACCAGCATGACAGCGAGAGACCACAACTTGATCATCCCGGGGCTTATTGACAACTGCACGTCCAGTAGGATTTTGGTTGACACAGGAGCATGCAAGGATATTCTGTACTACAAAACTTTCCAAGAGATGGGCCTCACCGATGCTAGGTTGTCACCTTACTCAGGTCGACTGGAAGGCTCACCACCCACATGATCGACGCCAAGGGTCAGATTGAGCTTGAGGTAGATATCGAGCAGCATCCTTTGAGGATCACGACCAAGGTAACTTTTGTAGTCATTGGTGATCTACTAAGTGATTACCATGCTATACTGGGAATTCCTGGACAAGTCGCGTTAGGAATGATCCCCTCAATTCCTCATCAAAAGGGTTAAGTTACCTACCCCCTTGGGGTTGGATGCGTATTGGGAACAACTAGGGAGTATCTCGTCCATGTGCTAAGGTCCAAGTAGAAGAGGGAGCTCATGGTATAGACTCCCGAAGCTAGCTGGAAATTTTCTAAGTCAGTTACTACGCCTATTCAGGTTATCATCAGATCAAGACGTACGAAGATGATATTGAGAAGACAACTTTTCAAGCAACATGCGGAGTATATTGTTACTCAAAGATGTCATTCGGGATAAAAAATGCTGGGGCCACCAACTAAAGGATGGTAAATAAAGTCGTTGCTAGCAAATTGGCCGAAACATGGAGGCTTACATCGACGACATGGTCATCAAAACCAAGTCGGGACGTCATGCAGTCGACTTAAAGGAAACATTCCCCAACTTACTTACGAGCAAACGACATGAAGTTGAACCCGAGCAAATGTGTGTTTGGGGTGACTAATTCTTGGGTTTCATGGTGTCGCAAACGACATTGGGCCAATCCGGAGAAGATTAAGACCTTGACCGAAATGCAAGAGCCCACCTGCATTAAAGAAGTCCAATGTCTGAACGGCTGAGTTGCAGCTTTGGGTTGTTTCATAGCTAAGTCGGCCGAGAGATCTCTCCCCTTCTTCAAAACTCTACGGGGGATGAAAGCCTTTGAGTGGACGGCCGAATGCTTGTCGTCTTTTCAACAACTCAAAGACTATCTCTCTTCTCCCCCACTTCTAAGTAGCTCGGTCCAAGGGAAAAGTTTATGTGTATACTTGTCAGCGGGAGATCATGCGGTTGTAGTGTTAGTTCGAGAAGGGAATGGCATCCAAAAGCCAGTTTATTACGTAAGGCGTTGTCCGATGTGGAGGGACGATATTTTAATGCAGAAAAGGTGGCTTATGCCTTGGTAATTACTGCGAGGAAGCTACAGGCATACTTTTCTGCCCACCCCTTAATCGTGCCGACTAATGCTCCTCTAAAAAAGATCCTACATAAGCCAGAAAGCTTAGGTCGACTACTCAATTGGGCAATAAAGCTGACATAGTTATTGAGTATCGACCTCGAAAGACGCTGCATGCACAACCTCTGGTGGATTTTTTGGTCGAACTAACTTTTACCAAAGAAGGCAACTTAGAGGCACTCCAACGAAAGGCTTTGAATGGTAAGGAGTGAACAAGGGGTAGTTTGCCTATTGACTGCCGGAAAGGGATCTGCAACAAGGAATGTTATTGGAACTGGAATTGTTGGATTTTGGGTTAACAAGTACAACAAAAGACTTGATATTAATCACAAAATCCTAGCCATGAATCCGTCTAATATGAATAGATTAGAATTATGAATATAGATTTACTAACCTTTGTTGCGCTTTTGTATTCTTACACGTATTCGTAATTCAGTTTGAATCGTAGACGAAACTTTAATCTTTTCCTTGTTCTTCCTTGTGATGAATCAACAACGGTAGGTCTTCAAGCTTTAGGTGATAAAGCAATCACTCTCTATTATTGGTAATCCACACGCGAACGAACCAAGATCAATATTTTGTTGGATTGCTAGATGATCCTCTATTGTTGAAACTCTTTTCAACAATCTATGGCTAATATGGAATGGTGTTTTGATCTTTGATTCGTAATCAAAATCAATGAATTAGTGTTTCATAAACCTTAATTTTCATGTACGTTGGCGGAGGACAAATGGTCTATATATACATTATAAAAATTCCTAACTTTTAGGAAGAAAAACCCTAATCTAAGCCAAAATCGGACGTTCCAGCAAGGACGGCACGAGTCGTCCCTATGGGCACGACTCGTTCCTTCCCTTTTCAAGTCGTGGCACGAGTCGTGCCCAGGAATTCACTCGTGCTGATTGATGGCACGAGTCGTGCCTCTGGTCACGAGTCGTGCTAATCACTTTTTCCAGATTTGAGCCATTTTTGATTGATGGCACGAGTCGTGCCTCTAGTCACGAGTCGTGCTGATCACTTTTTTCAGATTTGAGCCATTTTTCAATCCGTTCTTTGTGTGTGACCCTATATGAATTATATTTATGTTGGTAGTGAGTTGAAACATCAATCCTCACAAGACATAAGTGGTATCTAGCAAGCCATTATGTCCACCCAATTAAATATAACATCAAAACTTGATTCCTTGATAGATCATTGTCACAATCCATTTGTCTCACGATGTCATATTGAACATAAGTCATGGTCCACATCAACTTATATTGTTCAATGCTTTCTCGATTCCGAATATGTTAATAATTCAAGTGCATTTGATCTCTATCAAATCTCTTGAGTATGGCCATACATTTCATCAACACTATTCATCGAGGGGCCCAAGCAGACATCTCTCTTTTACGAGGGACAAATTCCTTCTTGACTTATCATTCTTTCTTACAAGAATCTGGTCATGCCAACATAGCTCTTATTTGTTTGAATGTCGATGTAAAAGTTGGTAAATTCTCTGTGTAGTAAACTACATTTTCAATAAAAAGGGCTTGCCTCCCAAGGAGTTCTACCAACATTATGATCTAATGCTTTCTATGTACTCATTCAGATCCGACTCTTAGTCGATCTCGAACTCAATCTGATTCGACTAAAGCCTTTAGTCAATTTCGTTATTAAACAGATTCGACTAAAGCGTTAGTCAATCTCGTTCTTAAACAGATTCAACTAAAGCCTTAGACAATCTCGTTCTTAAACATTTTCAACTCAAGCCTTAGCCGATCTTATTCATAAACAGATTTGACTAAAGCCTTAGTCAATCTTTTTTTTAAACAGTTTCGACTAAAGCCTTATTTTATCTCATTTATAAACAGATTCAACTAAAGCCTTAGTTATTCTCATTATCAAAACAGATTCGACTAAAGCCTTAGTCAATCTCGTTATCAAAACAAGCCCGACTAAAACCTTGGTCGATATCATTCTCATGCTAGTTCGACAATAAAGTGAAAATACTGGTTCAAAAAAAAATGAATAAAGTCAACTAGCATTTAAAAAAAAGGGTTGGTGTCCTAAAAGCGGGCTAAGACCAACAAGGTACACAAGTTGTATAAAAGAAAATATGCCTCCCAAACCGGGCTAAGGCACTACGATCATACAGAAACGCAAAAATTGTTTGGAACTTGTTCATTACAAAAAATAAAAAGAAAAAATCAGTCCTGCTGCCGTTGCTCGGCCTCATAAAACACTTGGTCTTGAGTGACCTCCCTCTCCTCTTCGGCTTCATCGGCCTCTGTTAACTCCTGGATAATGACATTGAGGTTCCTCGGCTCAACAACTGACCTAAGGCTCAAGTCCGTCTTCTTCATTTTGCTCGGCAATTATGACTAAGTCATTGACATTGTAGGGGACCAGGGAGTGACCAGAGCCGACTAGCTCATCATAGCGATTTTCGAAAGCCCATTGAGCTAATTTGTCAAACACTTATGTCGACAAAAGGATCAACTATGACCCGGTGGACAAAAGGATCAACTATGGCCCGACGAGCAATGTATTGGCAGCCAACATCATAGAAGTCTCTAGCTCGGGACACTATGATGTTGTAACACTCGTTACTTTCAACGGCAGCCTCCTCCATAGCCTTGGCCTTTTCCTCCCACTTGAGCCTAGCGGCCCGGTGGTCCTCACCCAGCTTGGCAATTCGGTTATTACGGTCCTGGACCAACTTAGACAGCTGCCCAAGCTGCCCTCCAGCTTAGCCTTATCCTGCTCGGCTAGGGCGACCTCCTTCTCCAAGTCGGCTTTAGTCTGGGCCCATGAATCCACCTGCTCTCGGAGGGGAGCGAGTTGCTCCTTTGCTACCTTAAGGGCAACATAAGCTTCATCCCGCTCCTTCTCTGCGTTGAAATGAGCAGTCTGGAGTGCTAAGCATTGGGAGTCCACCTCTTTCAGCTTCCGCCTCAGCTCAGCAGCCTCCCTAGCTTTCCTCGAGTAGTTGGCTGAGGTGATCTGCTCCTTCTCTAAGGCAGCTCTCCAGCTACACTTGGCTGCTTGACCAAAGCCAATAACTGCAAGACAAGAATAGGGTGATAAAAAATATGACAATTGGGACATGTGGAAAAAGTAAAGAAAGATTTCATATTGTACCTCGAAAGCAAGAAGACCAGAGCGGTCACTATACTCCTCTGGGGTGGTGAGCCTCTCCTCACCAAAGACTGCTAGCAAGTCCCTATTAGCAACCTGCCTCAGTATGTCATGTCCCAGTCCCATCTCGGGATATCGACGACTCAATGAGTTGACCCCAGTGAGAGGAGGGACGTCACTTAGCTTCTCCACCGAGGGCTGTACTTCTTCAAATACTCCTGGTAGAGGGAGCTTGGGTTGAGGGGAAGCTGGAGGTAAACCCCGCCGGCCTAGATGTGCCGGCCTTGTCAGAGACCGCTTCGACCCGGGACCTTTTCCTTTTCCGATTAAGAGGCAGGTCGTCCTCAGCATCGTCGAGCTCGTGAAGCTCGGGCTCCAAGTTGACGATATTCTGTGGGGGCTCCTGCCCCGTTGACCCATGGGGTAGCTCGAAACCCGATCCTTGCTCCACCTGTATGCTAGCCTTCCCTTTTGACCTAGGGGCCTCAACTTGAACCTGCGGCTCTACATGTTGCACCGGCTTAGTGCTATCAATAGGCACCATATCCACTCCTTTTAGGAGCAGTCTGTTCCTAGCAATAGCTTCACTCTCTCTGCAAGTCCAAGCGTTGGCTCTCCCATGTTCCTTCCTGCTCCTTCTATGATCACCAAAATCCACTATCCTCTCCGTCTGTCGGCTGCAGTAAGAACTGAAGAAGAAAAAAAAGAAAGTAACAAATTGACAAGTAAAGACTTTAACAAACAAAGACAACAAAAACAAGTACTTAACCGCCATAGTAGAATAGGTTCTTGCAGTGGTCCGAGTTCCTTTTGCAGTAATGGGATTGGGTCGCAAACCTCTCCCTCTATTGAATTACCCAATCAGGATACCTAAGGCTCCTTATTGTTGGAACCAAAGGGTCCACTCCTCTATCTCCACCCATCATTATCCCATTCCAGCCTGGATGTAGTAGTCTTTGCTCGACTCTAGGGTGGCCAACTAATTGTGCTCTTACGAGCAACCAACGCCAACCTGCGATATAACTCCTCACTCCAATCGGGGACACTCATCCTCCTTCGCTCGGGGTCCTCTTCAGGCAAGGGGAACTCCCATCCCTTCCTACTCAGCCAGAATCAAATGGCTATTCCAACTCGAGACCTTGTTGGGCAAGTTTGAAAAGAGTCTTGGGGCCTTAGCCCTAGCTGGGGTGCTGATCCCCCAAGTCTTGTCATTCATCACCACCTTAAAAAACCTTCTAAACACATGCATGCATGGGTCATATACTACAAACCTACTCGCTATGGCAAATGCCACTAACACTCTGATCGCATTAGCTCCGAGCTGCATAGGACAATAACCATGCATTCTAGGAACTCGCAGATGAATGGGTCCAAGGGGGAGTACCTACCTCGAACTGGCCATAGTAGAAAGCCACACTAGTAGTGCTAAGGGTACAGTGCGACCAAGACCGAACCTTCCTTTGCCTCTAAATGAAGTGGAATAGTTGGGAGTTTGCTCTGCTCGAGGCACTTCAAAGTGCTCGTGAAGGATACGATTGCGAGACTCTTAACATTCTTCTTGCCAATTAAGGGTCTGGGGGCCACATATCCCCTCTTATTGTAGCCAGCCACAACTGTGGAGCAAAATTTGTCCATTATTTTGCCGGAGGAAGAGCTCGATGTCGCAGAGCCCGCAACTTGTTGGTCAAGGGTCGCCATATCTACAGAAGACACAGAAACAGGGAGTCAGTCCTAGTAGATGAAGAATCTGAGCTATCTAAGGACGACCTAGATTTTCCTGGGAAAGCTATCCCTATCACGAGGGAATGATGGTTTATTAGACTTGATGTAGAAAATAATCAAGCGGTCAATCAACTTATTGAAGAGACGGAAACGGATAATCCGACGATCGTCAGCCTCCAAATCCCTTCTGCTCTCACCCGCTGGGAAACCTATCTCACCAAAAAACAAGCTCCACCTTTTTAAGATGGTGATACACTCATCTAGGGTCAATTCCTTTCATGGGCCTCTAACCGTTTGTAAATCCTAAGGTTCACGCAATTATGCCCGTACCTAACATCCAGCTTGAAGCTGAAGGTCCTAGTCAGGGCGAAAAAGAGGGTAAACTTCAAAATTAAGCCCAGAAAGTTGAAATTGGAGAATACTTGATGTAATCGAAGGGGGAAAAAACGTCTGTGACGTCGGAAACGGATTAGCTAAACGTCGAAGATGGATTCTTTGCTTTTGTTCTTGCTGGGTTCTTAAGGAATTCGAAGATGGTAAAGTTTGGAAAGGAATAAAAATCTCCTTTTCCTTGCCTGAATTGGAAAAGTTGAATAACGATTGAGTTATTGTAAAATCGTATGCCGAATTAAAAGCCCACTCTGTTTCCCAAGACGAATGTCCAACCGCCAAAAGTCAATTGTCGAGAATCGACCTACAACGAACAAGTCGACCTCCGACCGTCGCTTCAGATCTGTAATCAAATTTTTTCTATAACTTCCTACTCGACAAGTTGAGCTAGAAAGTTTGGGGCCACCGAACGGAATTAAAATGATGGGCCAGGACCAACGGGCTGGCCCCTATCCAAGCAAGCCCAAAGGCTCGTCAAAATATAAAGGGCCTACCAAGATTATCCAAACTGTGCTAGCCCACCAAGAATACCGGTTGACCAAGCTTATTGTCTGACCTAGATTCGTCCGACATACGGTCCACTCCTTGTACAATCTTTGCCTAGTCAAGGCACGAATCAAGGTCGACCACGATCATTTAGGCGACCTCGGTCAGCAATACGTGCGTATACCCACGTCGTCGTTTGTAACCCCCTTCTGCATTCTTGGAGACAGTTACGCCCACGTTATTTCTGTGATTTATGGGATTTGTAAATATCCCTTAACAACACTGTATATACTGGACCACATTCGTGAAAAGGTAATGTCATGAGCTATTGTGAGATTAAGCAATTTCAATACACTTTATTACGAACATATAACTCTGTCATATAATCACGCCGGAGGGTATTAGCCGGAGAACATCCCGGAAAGTCGTTTGTTCGTGGTTTTAGGTGCTAGTTACCGGAGATCAACCTATTGCTGGACTAATGCTGATCCGTATCGATTCCTGCATCATCAATTAACACTGACACTTTATACTAGACTGGCACTTCGAACATTAGCACTTAATAGTAGTACTGACACTCGGGAAAAATGTGTTTTAAATTGTGAGTGTTTAATAGTGTAGGCGCGTGTTAAAGAGTGTGTATTATGCCTTAATAGAGCTAGTTTGCGAGTTAAAGATTGCCAATGCGTGTTAATAGCAGTGTTCTAAAAATCAGCCTAAGCGATGGCTGGGTGCCGCGCTTTCCTTCAAGTCAGGGCGGTCTAGGCGGGTTGGGCGTCTTGGCGGGTTTAGGCGGAGTCAGGCGAAGATTGGTGTAGCTAGGCGGTATGGGTGGCTGTAGAAGGCAACATGGTTGCACGAAGTGGGGAGCTTGGCCGAAGAAGTTAACATGGTTGCACGAATTGGTGAACATAGAAGAGAAGAGAAAAGAGGAGAGAGAGACAACTCTCAATAGAGGAAGAATTGACTAGTATAAAGCGGGGGTTTCTTCATAGAGCTATAAGCGACTCTTAGAGAAAGAGCAAAGAGAGAGACTGCTACTCAAGAGAAAATAGAGAGAGAGAATATGGTTTCAATTTTTTTGATCTAAATGTGACTGAACGGCGGAGGGTGGGAGGGAGAGAGAGAGTGAGCAAATGGTTGTCATTTGTGTGGTCTATGTGTAATTGTGTGCTAAGTGCTAACTATTATGCGTCTTTTTTTTTTTTTTTGAAATCACGTGTCTGGTATATATTTATTGTGTTGAGTGTGTGGTCCGTGTCAATTTTTATGTATTTTGAATTATCATTTTTGTGTATTTGTACACTCCCTCCATTCCATAACAATGGTTATTGGAATTAAATATTAAAGAAAAAAATTAAGGCTTTTGATTATGTGTGATGGTATGCAAAAATTAAGGCTTTTGATTATGTGTGATGGTATGCTCATTACTAAACTTGTTGAAGAGATCAAATATAACCAAGGTATCTCTTTTTGATCGGAGGTTGAATCGCTCATCAGAAGAAGAATTAGGCCAAAAATGAGTATACATTCTGGGAAAATGAAACTTCCATTGAAGAGAAGCAAATGAAAGGTTTTCATAAAAATTCTCGTAAAATTGAGAATGAAATTGTCATTCTATACATGCCAGATCATGAATTAGTAACTGCATCCAATTTCTCCAATTAGGCACTACACCGCCGAGTAGCCGCCTAGCAACTTTTAGAACCTTGATTAAAAGAGTGCATTGTATGCCTTAATAGTGCTAGTGTGCTTGTTGAAGAGTGCGTGCCTCAAAAAGTGTCCGTTGTAGTGTTGAAAGTGTTAATGGTAGTGCTAAAAAGTGTCCGTGCTAGTATTGAATAGTATCATCGTATTTTAATAAGTTTTGATTATTTACAAAAATGCCACGACACGTTTCAAAAGAATGCCGGTGCCAGAATTAAAAAGTGCTAGAATTAAAATGTGTAAGTGCTTGCTTTGAAAAGTTTCAGTGCTAGCGTTGAAAATTGCCGGTGCATTTCAATACCATATTTGCCGAGTCCGAGTAACATAGATTACAACAAAAAGATGTGGAAAAAAAGAAGTTAAAAGAAGAAATCAACGGGGATAAATTTTGGAAAATGAAAAGAAGATTTTTTAAATAATAGGTTGATATTTAAAAAGAATATATATTTATATGTAATATTGGGGGGAAATGAAAAACATAAAATTTTGCCCTTCACTCCGGCCTTTTCAACGCCATATTTTCATGCAATCCAAGTAAACTTATATCGTTTTCAATCACCCTCATCCAAGTTTTCTTAGGCCTACGCCTCACCATTTCTTCTTATTATTACCATTATATTTTTTAAAACTTTTTCCCACCCCTTTTTTCTACGATTCCTTATGACGATACATGTTAGCCGACCTTAAATCATTTTGAGACTAAGGCATTGTTGTTGTTGTAGCCTAATTTTGTTTTTTGTAAATTTCAAAGCAGACGGACATGGATTAATTAATTGAATTAAATTTAACTTCAAGCTATTGTCTCTGTTTGGTGTTCAGTGTTCATCTTCTTCTCTCTCTTCTGCTTACATTCTTCTTCTCTTTATTAAATTTCTATATTTTCTATACGTTTCGTTTCTGCATATGTTCGTTATAACTTATGCTGTACCTTGACTTTTTCTAAATTAAACATGGCACATTAAGTCCTTTGATGCATCATTTGAATATTTCATTTTCACTTGTAGAAGCCTCGTATGAAATTTGGAAACATTTCTTGTGCATCCGAAATGAATTAGGGGTATTTTTCAGTTTGGTGCATCAGCTTGCTATTCTCTTTAGCATTGAGACAGTCAGACAGATCCTGCCATTTATTAACTTGGTGCTTGGCATCATGTCAGGAATATTCTAATAATTTAATAATAATATTAATAATAATAATAATAATAATAATAATAATAATAATAATAATAATAATAATAATAATAATAATAATAATAATAATAAAACTAGTTGTTTCAACTAGAGTTACAGCAGGTTATTTGTTGCTGGTATTGAATATTCTAACGTCCCAATTAGAATAAGGTTTGATCATAGTTATCCAAGGCGAAGCCGATCGGCGGCTGAGATGTACCTGGAAAAGGGGAAAGGCGGCTAAAAGTCAAGTAAGGCGGAAATAAAACAATAAATCATTAATATATACTCCCTCCGTTCCACCGACTTAGGACAATTTGCCATTTTGGGCGTATCACTCGACTTAAGACGTCCCAAAATGACAAGTTAATATTATTTTTATATTTAATGGGACCCACTTGTCATACTCACAACAACAATCTCCTTACTATTCCTCCCCCTTATTCTCTCTCCTATTTTACTTTTCATACTCACAATACCTCCCCACTCATTCTCTCTTCTCTTATTATATTAGTATTTCTTAATTTCCGTATCAGGAGAGAAAATCCTAAGATGGGATGGAGGGAGTGTATATATATATACATATATTTTGAAAACCTTCAAATGCATTATGAACAAGATTAATCCATTTAATAACAGTCACACTTCCCGCACTTATATGGCCTAAATATCTGAAGTCTCGACCCCAGTCCATTTCCCAAAGGGCACACTATCTTCATCATCTTAGTCCTTGATTTCAAATCAGCTTAAGAAGAATACAGGAAATTAGGGCAAGCCGCAATGAAAGGGAATAAGAAGGGAAAGAAATCAGGAAGAAAAGAAAAGAAATGTACTGAAACCAAAGAAGCCGTCGTCGTTCGTTGCCATGTATCTCGCGGCTCTACCGTTCTCTTCTCTCGTCTAGGTATGGTGATGTTGTGGCACGCTTCCTTTCTTTCGGCTAGTCTCTGTTTCGAGAAATTAGGCTATCTTCTTTCTTTGGCTTATCGCAAGCCATCTCCCCCCCCCCCCCCACACCAAAGAAAAAGAACTCCCAAAAACAATGCATAATGTTTTTAAACCCTAAAACTTATTGCGTCTAGAAGTCCAAAATGAGCCAGTTTAGCCTTTTTTTTTTTTTTTTTTTTTTTTTGCCTATTATGCCTTCTGCAAAATCAGGCACCTCACGTTTTTTGCTATAATAAATATTGTCTCACTAGTGTATTTTAAAGAGGCATTTTAAGATACGGTGCTAAAAGCCAAATAAATATTGTCTTTCCATTCATAATAGTTGTTCAAATTTCCAATGAGAAGCCGAAGCGCCAAATAAATATTTTATCTCTATTGATATAACAGTTGTGCAAATTTCCAATGAGAAGCCGGTATGTTCATTTGGACCTCAATTTGGTGATTTATGTGGGTTCATCTGGTCAATGTTGTTCTATTTAGTTATTTATTATGGTTATCTTTAATTTGGCGAGGGTTGGGGGTTAAGGGTGGTTTCCCCTGGCGGTCACACTACTTGTGTCAGTTTGTTGGGCTAATTTCTGCAGGTCTTTTGCTTGTTTTGTTTTATTGATTCGTTCTTCTTTTTTCGGGGGTGGGGGTGTTTATTCTTTTATTTCTTCTTGGTTCTTTTTTTCCTTGGTGTTTCCGCTCAGAGATACATTTTTATTTCCTTCTACATTTCTAAACAAAATAGATGAGAAGCAGAGGGGTTTTCTCAACAGTTCTGGTTTAAATAGCCCCTGTTGACATGCAAACAGGGCCTCCTTGCACAGAGGTTGACTGTACAATGATTTGGGAATATTTTGATGAGGTTAAACAACTGAATGTCGTACTTTCTAGAGAACTATTTCTGTAAGTTCTGTTTGGGAGCGATGGTAATAAAATAAAATGAGTTTAGATCTTTGAATTGGTTTCTCCACTTAAAAATTGAATAAGCTTGGAGTATCTGATAACATCATCTTTCATTGAACTTGAATTATTCTTTACATCCTTTGTTTTGGAGAATGCTACATATATTATGGAAAAGATGATGTTAGTTTTGTGATTATAATTTTTTAAAAATAGATGGTTCAAATAGGTTTGATAAGCAAGCCCTTCCCCCATCTCTCTCTCTCTCTCACACGCACACATATTCCATATGCACATGAACTCGTTTTTTTTATTTGCCAGTAAGGTTAACACACATTTTCTCAAATGCACTTGAACTCGTGCTTTGTAATTGGTCAGTAAGCTTGATATTCTACTATCAGCATGAGCTACCTACTATTACTAGTGGATGTAGATTGGTAATAGTTGGCCATGCTAATAGTACATATCTCACTTGGGCCTTGGCTATGAGGGATGTTTGATGGGCAAGTTCCTTTCTACAGGGCTATGCTTTGATCGAGTACGAGAATTATGAAGAGGCCCAGAAAGCTATATCTGGAATGGATGGAGGTGAATTGCTCACCCAAACAGTAAATGTCGATTGGGCATTCAGTAAAGGCCCATTCAAAAGGAGTAGAAGGTATGTTTCTCAGGATACTATTAGTGTCCAAGAATATGTTTTGCTGGATGTTTGTGATTTAAAGCCTGCATGATCATAAAGTTGTTGTTCCATGCGGAGGGATAATTTAATGAGCCTAGGAGAGTGTAATAGCAGTTTGAGCTTTAACTACCACGATCTCTGGAAGAGGCCTTGTCCAGTCTCCACATTTGTACCTTTTTTTCTCATTATGATCCCCGAGGACGAGGGTGTGGAAAATTATTGAACTTGAGGTCTTTCGCTTTCTGATGCAGCAAATTGACCATTGGGTTTTATCCTTGCGATTGATTATGCACTTGCTTACACTTTTCACTATTTTTTTGCAATTTCATTATTTCAGAATATGAACCTTTTCCCAGACAGCAAATAGTTCAACCTAACCTTGTGGCTTGTTCATAAAATAACATGCCCACATACTAGTGTTGTGTTGCTACTTTAACCACCTGCCGTTTTGTAATATGTATTTTTGTGTATTGCTATTTGCAGATCCAGAAGTCCCCCCAGAAGGAGATTTTAACATGGCATGTCTGTTAAATCAGCAGCCAGCATTTGTGCAATTTTCAGTGTTATGTACTGACAAGAAACCTACGAATGTGTACAAGTATAATCTTGTTTGTGGGGAACCCTCTGTTTTTAAGGGTTTCTTTTGTTATATATCCAGCTAGCAGTATTGGATGTGTATCTGATATTATCAATAGCATTATTATTGTCTCCAAGTAAAGAATCTGGAGTGCATCTGTGCATACTATTTCACGACTTTGTGATTATTATTTTTTTGCTTTTCTATCATATCCTTGTCATTTCTCCGTAATATTGTAGAAAGAAAAGCTGTATATGCTGCACTGCGTCTTTTTGTCCTGTATGTAAACGAGTGTTTATATCTGGTATATATAATAGAGAGTGTATATCACACTGGGTTGTATGCAACTTATCTACATTACATTCTGACAATGTATAGAGGGTAGGATCCCTTCCCCTGGCTACATAGGAGGAGCATATCATCCCAAGTTTTGTGGTTCAAGAAGGGCTGATGCTACTGTATTAACAAACTGTACAGTGTTTGATATTGTTTCTTATGATGCCATTGCTGACCGATAGTTGAGATTACACAAGCTCGTTGGAGTTGCAATGGTACGCCACCATACCCAACTCCCCTCCTCTCTTTCTTTCAATTCTGCCAACTGCATTCATCGGGAAACATGATTCATTTATCATATCAGCAGTTATTGGTTTCAAAACGCATGCACACACACAAATCATTGAGTATGAGGCTCCAGGTTGAAAATGTCTTACCCTGCCATCTCTCAGCTCGAAGATAACTGAATCCTCAGTGAATGGAATTGGCCTTGTAGGAGCCACCTACGCACGCATAAATAGTATGTTTTAGTAGAACTAGCTAGGCATCAGCAAGAAAAGAAAATAATTTACTGCTCACCTTTGAATCACAGTTATTGACTGAATGTGGATGGATTTTCTCAGAGTTTCCACTAAAATCTGCAGCAATACAAACTTGTTTCTTCTCTAGCATATGTGGAAACCCACAATCACCCCATTTCCATGTTCCTTGATCCCCATAGTATCTAAGGTAAACCTTACCATCCGAACCAATCAAGAACAGCTTATTCCCTCCAATTCCAAAACAGGGTCCAGTTGAACCAACCAAGGTCACACCTATACATGGTGTCCCATGTTCCACCCAATTCCACCCATCAAACGAGTTCCAATGGTATTCAATTAGTCTACCATCTTCAGAGAGCATGAAAAGAGAAGCCGTTAATGATAATGAAGAACCCCTCATTGCAGTTCCAGGCAATCTCGATAGAACCATGTGTTGAGATTGATAATGGCCGTGCCATAATTCTGTAACCTTATTGTACTGATATAGCTTACCATTCTTCCCAATCACAAACACCAAGTTTTCCCTAAATATTTCCTGGTCAACTATACTCGCAATCTTGACCTTTGGTGGGGTACGACAGTCTTTCCACTTGTATTTCTTCAGTGCAACCTATGGAACATGTCCTGCGTTAGACGGTTGAAGTCAAATGTTGTTGTTTCAATGTTAAGTAAACAACTTACAGTTAACTGTAGTAGCCTTCCAGTTTTGCTGACAAAGAAGAGGGCATCTTCTGCTGTAACTTTACGAGCTTTTCCTGGGTCTAAATCCCATGGAGGACCACCAATTACATGTCTTCCTTTCTTCATTGAAGTGCAATCTATCCATGCTAGCTCCTTGCTGCTTCTTTCTCTAACAAGCAAATTCATGTGCTCATCAACCAAGAATAAGCTCCCATTGTAGTTCCCAACAGCACCTTTCATTCCTGTAGAGTGCTCATGCCTTAGCCAGAACCATACATTATCAGCATTCAGATATTCAAACGTCAGTCCGCCTTCTGTTATAAGGAAAAATGATGTGCCTCCATACATCACACGTAGACGGAAGTTTGTATTTATCCAATTTTCTGGCATTATATACTCTTCTGTGGATTTTGTCGAGCTACTGCTACTGCCCAAGGATACGTAATATTCTTGTGCTTTACTACTCTTTCGCCTTCTTGACAATGATCTAGAAGTTTCTGAATCGTCTAGAACTCCCGTAATGCAATTTGAGGGCCCACGCTCTTCGGTGCAGTACTCTGCATTCCATCCTTCACTCTCGGGGGCATCTAATATTGACCAGATATACTTGATTGATGTTTTTCTTCGTGTATTGATCTGTGGAGATGGGCCTAAGCTTTCACCCCCAATGCCCGATAGATGCAACTCTCCAAGCCTACCATCATCTAATGGGAAAATGATTCTGCCCTCTTGTAGTTGTAGCCCAGTGATACCTTTTGCTGCTTTAGCGTGTGTCGGGTGCATATGATTCACCCAGTACTTCTCAACTTGATTGTCTTCATGATCAATGCCTGTCTTCATTCAATTTTGAATGCATTCAGGAAGCAGTTAGCTTATTCTTAATTTTCACAAAGGACTAAATTACAGATCATACTAGGATTTTGGCATACCATGTTTTGGGATATGGTACTCGAAGATGGATCCAACTGCTGTTGTAAGAAAGATGGAATGTGATTTCTCATCTTGTGGAATGGGGGTTATGGATGTCAAATGGTGATTTTTGGGACATCCATGGATAATCCACTTCCACTTTCTATGGTGCAGTCTTCGCTCAACCAAATTTCCACCCTGTACGTATAATCACATCTTGTTAGGGAAACCAAATGAAATGACCTACACGAGAGTTTTAAAAATAAAACCAGTATAACGCTACCTTAGTTAAGAGAAAGAGTGATACAGAATTAGCACCGTGTAAGGTGCATCCTGTTGATTGTGTCAGTGCAGTATCTTCTTCTGCTGATCCTTCACTCCATATATGCTTCTTCCACAATGGTCTTGAATACCTATCAAACTCGTAAAGATCCCCAGAAGAACTGCACTTGATTATTTCAAACATTAGCATATCCTTGGCTTCAGAGTCGCATTAATTCTTACTTGTACCTAAACACACACACACACACAGAGCTGACCTGACAGTGAATACGAGTTGAGATCTAATTGTACCAGCAGCATCAACAATTGCTGCAACATTCCCACCAGGAGGTCTCCCATGGTTTATCCACCTGCTTACACGTTCAACAATCTAATTAAGCATGCAAAGCTTCTCTTGAATGTGACTTTGTGTATGTATACACTCAACTCAAATCTCACCTTGGAGGCTCGATCTCGCTGAGCTCTAATAGCCACCCATCTTTGGTGCAGAAATATATGCTCCTGATGACAGACAGACAATAGAAAAGGCTCATGTTGTTAAGAGGGAAGGAAAAAAGGATGTAATTAAAATGCTTACATTCTATCATGGGTAGCCACTCCGGATTTCAGCTGTACTGCACCCATCTGCTTCCTTGTAATGTAATCTAGGCTCGGGGTGAAATCGACCCAAAGTGGCTGGGAATTTTCACCTAGCTTCAACTATCAATGGAATCATTCCAATTAGCACATGTATATGATTATACACTAATGGTCACCATGACCAAATCCAATACATAGGATAGGTAGAAGGAAAGAGAGATTGAGAATCATAATCTAAATTCAAGTTCATGTATATGATTATACAACTGTTTACATTAGACTTTTCTCAAACTTTGCAAAGGCGGGAGTCTCGTGCACGGCCCCCTCTAAGCCATTGACTACAAACAACCCTCTACTTTTAGATTTCCGAAAAAACGATATTCAAGAAGACTTGTTCATATGCAAGACTGAAAAAAGATTATAACTTTGACTAATTACAAGAAGTAATAATAGAGGGGGTATATTCAACTACCTGAAACAGATTCCCAGCTTCTGAAAGAGCAAGAATTGTTTGATTGACAATGAAAACTGAAACAGCAGAAACAGAAACAGGCAAATCATGGGGTGCAATAACCCACTGCAATCCATTCCAAAACCTCTCATAAATGGACCCACTTTCCCCAGTCACCCAAATTGATGTCTCTGACATTTTAATAATTGAAACTCTTTTCCTCAATGACAACAAAATAGATTCCTCCTTTAATTCTTCTTCATCCCCATCATCTCTCTTTTTCTTCTTCTTCTTCTTCCCCTTGTTCTTCTTATTTGGGTTCTGTAGAATATTTTCCTTTTCATCAGGGGAATCATATCTGGTTTCGATTTTCCCTTCTTGAATTGAACCCACTTTTGTACAATTATCATTGATGCAAGATATCAAGTCATAGGGTAGTTTGACTTTAACCCAAGTGTTTGTTTTCTCTTCAAACTCCCAAAACTTGTTTGTTTTCTGTTGAAATTGTGGATTGGATTGTGTGCAACATGATGAACAAGAGAAAGGCAATAAAGTGGAGAGGATTATGAATGATAAGAAGAATCTTGGAAATAAGTTGGACATGATGGCTAGAGAACAAAATAGGTAGATACTTATATATATAAAATATACCATTCAATTCTCTAAGTAATCAAGGACAAGTTTGGTAAATTTTGTACCTTTGAGATGATCCAATATGGGCCATGGTTTGAGATTGTTTTTGTAATGGCAAATATGAAGAGAGAGAGAGAGAGAGAGAGAGAGAGAGAGTTTTATTAAGTGTGGTCCATTGATGAGGAGGAGGGGGGAGGGATTGTGTTCTTCAGATCCTAACTTAGCTTTATAGTAAAAGTGATGCCTTTTTTCAACAATGATGTTAGACAATTACATAACTTGCGAGAATGCTTAAATATCTTTGCTGATACTCCATTAGTCTTAATTGGAGAGTTTGGATTTTTAATAATTTATAATGCATTTCTAGGTAATAATTACATGCCAAAAATCTCAAAAAAAATCAATTTTCCCTGAACAATAGGCAGTGTTCTAAAAGACTGCATTGCGCGCAGGCGCCTGTGCGCTGGGCCCTCTTTCAACGCTGGTTAAAACCCGCCCAGCCCGACTAATCCCGATTAGTTCCCGCCTAGGCGCTAGGCCCGGCTCCGCCGCCTAGCATCCGCCTAGCGCTTTTTAAAACCTTGACAATAGGAAAAACGGATTTTTGTGTTGCTCTCTATCACCGCCGACTTCATCGAACGTCGATTCCTCTGCTTCAATTGGATTGTTCGAAGATGCAATCATTTCAAAATGCCGGAGTCGGAGCAAGAGGTTGACATTTAACAATAATCCCACACAATCTCTACTCTTCTCTTATTCCCAAATATCTACTTTAATGTTAATAATTTGATTGATTGGTTTCATTCTCTCACCTCTATTCATCCAATTGGAAAATCCTATTTGATTTTGCTGAATGGATCAGGGCTACCTCAATCCTCACCTCAACTTCGACATTCTATTTGAATTTTCCTCTCATTAATTTCTGTTAGGGCTGAAGAAAATTTTAGGGCTGACATCCTTTCTTTCTTTCTTTCTTTCTTTCTTTCTGTTCAGCAAATTAACTAGTGCTAGGTATAATAAATGCCAGTCCATTTGTTTTACAATGCAAGTGCTAGGTATAATAAGTGCCGGTGTTAGTGTAAAACAAGTGCCGGTGTTAGTGTAAAACAAGTGCCAGTGTTAGTGTAACAAAGTGCCAGTGTTAGTTTATAAACTGACTTAATATACATGCACTGGCACTTTTTTTACACTGGCACTTTGTTACACTAACACAGACACTTTGTTAAACTGGCACTTTGTTAAACTGGCACTGACACTTTTTTACACTGGCACTTGGTTACACTTGCACTGGCACTTTGTCACACTGGCACTTTGTTAAACTGGCACTGGCAAAAACGGGAAAAACAAAACACGTTTTTCCTAAGTGTCAGAAAAAACACGTTTTTTGTAAGACCAACTCTAATTACATTAACAATAATGTTAAAAATAGTGACTTAGATTATTAAGTTCAAGTGATTAAAATTAAGGCCGGATCCATTAATTATCGGGCTAAGTTAAAAAAAAATCATTGTTCTAATTTTTAAGGTTTTGATAAATGAACCAAAATACTTAAAGATAAGTTATACTAGGCATAAATATAGAATAAAACAGAATTAAGGAAAGTCGAGTCTTTGTAATGGCACAATCTCTGCAAGAAGAATTTAATGTTAGAAAAAATATAACGGAAATTCGAAAATACTTTATTAAAGAATTAACTGAAAATAAATAAAATCGTAATGCGAAAAGTCGAGTCTTGTGTTAGAAACAATCTCCATAATTAGTAATTGTCCCGCACTGTTGCTAACGATTACTGACAATATTCTCGTAAGACGCAACGAATTTAACTGTTGTTAATAGAATCACTCTAAATTAACGATTTTGGCGAACAAATCTTAATGTTTGGAACTTCTGGACTTGAAGATGACTGAATTAAATGAAATTGTCAAACCTGGGGGGTTCTTTTATAGTTTTTCAAGAGTTGTGCTGCCTTTTGGGAATTAACACAATTCAGATCAGATGGATCTGGACTATACGATCTGATCCTGATCAAGACACCAGATTGAGCAGAGCGACCCACGCCCATTAGATGAGATGCGGATCCTCCATATGAACTGACCCATGTCCGTTCGAGAATGCACATCCAACTAGCATACACCCGTTCGGCCTTTTGCACCTATTCGGTTCAATACTCGCCAAGCCTACATGTCTATTTGGCCCAATATGCAGCCCGTCCCACCTGGACAGCCCAGACAGAATAAACGACACGCCTGAACCGAGTCGGCACCTTGTCCGAACCAATGCAACCCTGAATCGGCACATGCACCAGAGCTAGCTGAGCCACGAACCTTGACTTAATTTCTCAAAAGTTTAAGGCTCCACAGCTCCCAGCGATCGATACGCATGTGAGAAGTGCATAGTATGCCTCTATTTCCATGGTTGGCCCAATGAACCACTAAGTTTCACGGTAAGAGGATAACACTTGATTGTTACCTCAAGTGGATGTGTTTATAAACTCTCCTACTTTGTGCTTTATAGGCAATGTGGGATTTGACTTTCCATATTCACAAAACTCTTCATAAACCTATTTTCAATTTCATACTTTGAGCATTAATTTCCCATTCACCACTGTTTGATTTTGAGAAAATAAATACATCACATTAATCTACTCTAAATGTAGATTACAAATATGCAATTTATTTTTATTAACATAAAATGAAATTAAATTTAATTTTTGGTCAAAGATTGGTTAAGCTCAATATTTGGAACCAAATTCCAACAATCACCCACATGAATGATAATTAATGCATGTATGCAGATTCGTTCAAAAGTTCTGGCAAACTATTATTGCATCGGGATAGGTAGTTTATGACCTTGAATCTCCCCTAGTAAAATACTATCGAATATAGTAGCCATTAGTAGCGCGATTATTTGAATTAGTGACTGTATAGTGTATACCAAGACAATAATTCTCATATAATAATAGCTCTAACACTATTTGTTCTCACGTTGTGTCCATTTCGGTCCCGGACCGTATCTTATTCATAATTGTTCATTCAGAAGCGGTCTTATTACTTCTCACTTATATAAATGATTCTACTCTAAAGAGTATCATGCTATACTCCACCACGTAGGTAAAGGAATCATTAAACATTTTCTCAACTTAACCTCACCACTATTATAGGTACATATATTTGGATGTTCTAGGAATGAGTATGAAACAGGTTCCAAGTATTTTTACAGAACATCATATTTTAGTTGTCTCATTGAACCAAGGTTTTGGGATCTCCGATTCTGAAGGTTGAGTGTCCATCATGAGTTCTTTATTGTGGATTTTAAACCCATTTCCCTTAATAGGTTATAAAGTTGATCTCTATTTATACCTTTCGTAAATGGATCCGCTATGTTATCATTTAACTTCACATAGTCAATTGTGATAATACCATTTTTGATCCAATGTCTGATGGTATTATGTCTACGATGAATATGTCTAGACTTACCATTATACATACTGCTCTGTGCCCCTTCCTATTGATGATTGACTATCAAAATGTATTAGTACAGTAGGCACATGCTTATTCCAAAAAGGAATATCCTCTAAGAAGTTCCTAAGCCATTCTACTTATTCTCCACCTTTATCTAAAGCTATAAACTCAGATTCCATCGTGGATCTGGCTATACACGTTTGTTTTGAGAATTTTCATGACACCGCTCCTCCACATATTGTGAATAGATATCCACTTGTGGACTTGGAGTCTTTTGTGTCACATATCAAATTGGCATCACAACATCCTTCTAATACTGATGAATATCTCTTATAAAGTATCCCATGTTTCAATATATACTTTAAATATTTCAATACCCTCATTAGGGCCTTTCAATAGTCTGCACTGGGATTACTAGTTAACCTACTCAGTTTGCTCACTAAATATGCAATGTCTGGACGTGTACAATTTGTTAAGTACATCAGACTGCCAATTATTCTTGCATATTCCAATTGGGAAACTGGCTCCCATCTGTTCTTAGCCAAGTGTAGAGTCAAGTCAACCGGTGTCTTAGCTGGAGGGCTATCAATGACATAGAATTTTCGAAGTACATTCTCTAGATAATGGAACTGTGACAGGATTACCCCTTTTGATGTTCCAGAAATCTTTATTCCTAGTATAACATCAGCTAATCCCATGTCTTTAATGTCAAAATGCTTCTTTAACCTGCCTTTAACATTCATGATCAATTCATGATTACTTCCCATTATCAACATGCAGTCTACAAAAAGATAGACAATTACAAATGATTCAGATGTTCCTTTAATGTAGACACACGTGTCACGTTCATTTATCTTGAATCCATTTGACAACATTGTTCGATCAAACTTCCCGTGCCATTGTTTAGGTGCTTGTTTTAGTCCATACAATATCTTTACAAGTTTACACACCTTTTGTTCTTTACCAGAAACTAAAAACCCTTCAGGATGTTACATGTAAATTTCTTCATCTAGCTCTCCATTCAAGAAAGTTGTTTTCACATCTATCTGGTGTATCTCAAGGATATGCGCTGCAGCAATTGCAATGAGAATGGGTATGGATGTGATCCTTCTGACAGGGGAATATGTATCGAAGAAATCGTATCCCTCCTTCTATCTAAACCCTTTGGCTACCATCCGTACTTTGTACTTATCTATCAATACATCTACCTTATATTTCCTTTTAAGGATCCACTTTCAACCCATCGATTTGCATCCCGGAGGGAGATCAACCAACTCTCAAGTATTATTATGCATAATGGACTCTATTTCACTGTTAATTACTTCTTTTCAAAACAGACTATCTGGACCAGATAAAGTTTTTTTAAAGATAGCTGGTTCGTTTTCTAACATATATGATAGAAAATCATGACGAAAAGATTTTTCCACTCTTGCCCTCTTACTACATCTAGGTCCTTCATCTTCTTCTTGGGATGGACCACTTGTAGCATCATAAATTTTCTTATTAGAACTTGAATATTTCTTTTCCTTCGCAGGAAATATATTCTCAAATAATGACACATTCCTTGATTCTATCGTCATTTCATCATTCATATCAGTAATGTCCGACTTGTGCACTATAAACCGATAGGCACTGCTATTGCTTTCATATCCAATGAAAATGCAGTCAATCGTCTTTGGACAGATCTTGACTTGCTTTGGATTAGATACTTCAACCTTAGCTAGACACCCCCACACTTTAAGGTATTTATAACACGGCTTACGATTATGCCATAATTCATAAGGAGTCTTATCAATTTCTTTCTTATCAATTTCTTTGGACAGTCCGCACAACCACCTGGGGCCTACAAGGGAAACCCCATTTACTCTTACTTATGGGTCGGAGGCCATGGCACCAGCCGAGCATTTGACCAAACTCAGAATGACTCTAAGAGGTTGATCGACCTAGATTTGCTCGATGAAAGGCGAATGACTGCCTAACTTAGAATGGTTAACTACTAACATAAAACAAAGGGGTACAACGACATAAAGGTCAAGAAGAGGTTCTTCAAGGTCGGAGACTACGTCCTAAGGAAAATTGAAGTGACATGGCGTATGGCCGAGCAAAACAAACTGTCGCTTAATTGGGAAGGTCCGTACTTTATCACAAAGGTAGTCAAGGAAGGGACCTATATGATTGGAAACCCTGGGGGAAGCGAGCTGAAACATCTGTGGCACTCCAGTCATTTGATTAAATATTATTTTTCAATTTGTTCCTTTGTCGATGTAAAAGTTGGTGAACTCTCTATGTAATAAGTTGCGTATTCAATAAAAAGAGCCTGATTTCCAAAATTTCTACCAACGTTATTGTCTCATGCTTTCTATGTATTAGCTCAGATCCGACTAGTAGTCGATCTCGGTTCTTTAAGCAGATTCGACTAAAGACTTAGTCAATCTCGTTCTTTAAACAGATTCGACTAAAGCCTTAGTCAATCTCGATCCTTAAACAGGGTTGACTAAAGCCTTGGTCAATCTTGTTTAATAAACAAACTCGACTAAAACATTATTCTTTCTTGTTCATTAAATAGGTCCGACTAAAGTATTAGTCGATCTCGTTCTCATACTTATTTGACAGTAAAGTTAAAACACTTTGCGAAACAAAAGTTGGATAAATTCAACTAGCATTCAAAAGTCGATCCCCCAAAAGCAGGCTAAGACCAATCTATACAAAAGTTATAAGAGAAAATGCCTCCCAAACCGGGCAAAAGCATGATGATCAAATAAAGCATAAAATTTTTTTAATAGCTTTTTTATTACAGGGAAACTAAAAAACCTATACTACTGTTGTTGTTGCCGTTGCTCCGTATCCTCAAAAACCTGGTCTTCCTCCTCTGCCTCGTCGGCCTCCATGAGCTCCTGAACAATTGTATTGATGTTCCTTGGCTTGACGGTTGGAGTGACCCAGGGCTCAAGCCCATCTTCTGCGTCCTGCTTAGCTATAACGACCAAGTCATTGGAGTTGTAGGGGACTAGCGAGTGGCCAGTGCGAGCTAGGTCATCATAGCGATCCTTACTAGCCCATTGAGCCAGTTTGTCAACACTTATGCTGACAGTCGGATCCACTATAGCCCAACGAGCCATGTTTTGGCGCCCTACATCAAAGAAGTCCCGGGCTTGAGACATAATGATGTTGTAGCACTCGTCACTTGCCTTAAACTTCTCCACTGGAGCTCTCTCCCTAGCTTGGGCCTCCTCATCCCATTTAGCCCTGGCAGCCTTGTGGTCTTCATCTAGCTTGAGCATTATGTTATTACGATCTTGAACCAATTGGGTCAGTTGCTCAACCTGTCCCTCTAACTTAGCTTTGTCCTGCTTGGTTTAAGCGACTTAATTTTCCATAGCGGCCTTGGTTGGAGCCCATGAGTCGATTTTTTCTTGTAGAGGAGATAGATGCTCCTTGGTCACTTTCAAGGCTTGATACGCCTCATCTATCTTCTTCTCCATGCTGAAGTGAGCCATTTGAAGAGCCGAGCACTAAGAATCCATGTCGTTGAGTTTCTTCTTCAACTCCTCCGCCTCTCCAGCCTTCCTGGAATAATTGGCTTTAGAGATTTTCTCCTTCTCTAGAGTTGCTCTCCAGCTACACTTAGCTTGCTCGATTAGAGTTAGAGACTACGAGATAGAAAGGAGACGATCAAAATGATGAAACTAGAAAGTACGAAAACTGAAAAAAGGATAAAGTAGTACCTCGAAGGCGATCATGCTGGAGTGGTCGCTAAACTCCTTAGGAGTAAGCCCCTTTTCATCAAAAGTGGCCAACAATTCCCTATCCGCAACTCGACATATGATTACCTGACCCAGTCCCAACTCGGGATACTGGCAGAATAATGAATTAACCCCGGAGAGGGGAGGAACATCGCTCAGCTTTTCCACCAAGGTTTGTAACTCCGGTTTGTAACTCCTTGGTATTCCTTGAGAAATGAGCTTGTGTGTTGGGGGGGGGCTAGAAATGGAACCTGTCGGCCAAGAAGTACCAGCTTCATCAACAACCACTCCAACCCGGGACCTTTTCCTGGCCCGGTTAAGGGTTAGGGTGCCCTAAGTATCATCTTGCCCCACCTACTCGGCCTCCAAATCAACCACAACGGCTTGGTGCTCTTGAAGAGCCGTCCTCTCAACCTGTAAGTTAGAGCTTGGCCTTTGCTCCACCTGCATGTCTGTTCCCTCCTCCGACCTAGGAGCCTCCTCTCGTGCTTTCTGTTCAATAGGTTGAACAGGCTCGGTCCCATCTATGGGGACCATCCCTATTCCTTCCTTGGGGAGCAATGTGTTCTTTGCAATGGCTTCGCCGCCATAGTGGACCAAATTCTTGCAGTGGCTCGGAGTTCTTTTACAGAAATGGCACTGAGTCTTAAATCGTTCACTCTCGTGGATAACCCAATCCAGATACCTAATGCTCATTATTATCGGAACCAAAGGAGATACCCCTCCATCCCCTCCCATCATCATCCCGAATTGGACATAATAGTCCTTGCTCGACTCCAAGGTTTCCCAACTAATTGTACTTTTGCAAGCAACAACTGCCAACCTACGAGTTAAAACGTCGCTCCAATCTGGGACCCAATAGTCCTCATCCTTTATGTGCTCAGAGTCCTGTTCTGGTAGTGGGAACTCCCAGCCTTTCCTACTCTCCACCAAAATCAGGTGGCTGTTTCATCCCGAAACCTTGTCGGGCAAATTAGAGAAGAGCTTGGGGCCCTTAGCTTTGGCATGGGTGCTGATCCCCCAGGTCATGTCGTTGACCACCACCTTAAAAAACTTTTTGAACACGAGGATACATGGTTCGTACCTAACGAACCAGCACACCATTACGAAGGCGACCAGCACTATAACTGCGTTGGCCCTGAGCTACATCGGCACATCGGTCATACACTATAGACACTCACAAATGAAAGGATAAGGGGAGTCTCAACCCTACCTCAAATTGGCCATAGCAAAAGGCCACCCTGCTCAAACTAAGTGCCCAATGTGACCACGATTGTGCCTTCCTTTGCCTATCTGTTACCTGGAAATCCTCCCTTGACACTTCAATGATCGTGGAGGATCCTATGGCGAGATTCAGCTTACTTCTTGCCGACCTGGGGTCTAGGGGCCACGTAACCCCTTTCATTTCGACCAGCGACCACCGTGGAGCGGAATCTGTCCACAATTCTTGCTGAGGAGGAGCTCGACGCCTCGCTCTGACTGGTTTATTTATGTTGATCGTTACTCGCCATTTCTTCAAAAGACAAAGAAATAGGGGAATCGGTCCTAGACGAAGTGGGATCCGAACTACCTAAGGGCTTCCTAGATTTCCCTGGGAAAGCAAGCCTCTAACGAGGAAGCGAAGGCTTATTCGACTTGATATAAAAATGATTAGATGGTCAATGAGTTTATTAAAGAGACGAAAGCGGATAACCCGTGGGTCGTCAGGAACCAGGTCCCCCATACTGTCACCAGCAGAAAACCCAATGTCATCAAAAAACAAACTCCACTTGGTTAAGATAGTAATACACTATTATAAGGTTAATTCTCTCCAAGGACCTTCTACACGTTTGTACACCCTAAGGTTCATACAATTATACCCATACCTTGACCCCATCTCAAAACTCAAAACTCTAGCCATGGCAGAAACAGAGAAAAGCTTCAAAATTAAACCCGGAAGATCAAAATCGAAGAATATCTAAAGTTTTTGAAGAAGGGAAAGGTACTGAATCACCGGAAAGGAGCTTGCTAACGCCGGAGATGGTTTTCTTGACTTTTACTTCTTGCCAAGTTCTTTTGGAATTCGGAGATAATAAAGTTTGGAAATGACTGAATTTGGTCCTTTATGCTTCACCTGAATTGGAAAGGTTTGGATAATGGTTGGAATATTGTCAGATAATGGGCCGAACTAAATGCCCACGCCAATTTCAAAGGCGAATGTCCAAACGACATGATCCGTACCATTAAAGGCGGAAATTACGGCGTATTGAAGAGTTGATCCAACCGACAAAAGTCAAACATAGAGCGACAACGTACATCTTACGAGTCGAGCTGTAAATGCTGCCTACATCCAATACCAAAAATTTATTATAACTTCCTACTCGATCAAGTCGAGTTAGAAAGTTGGGGGCTACTGAACGTAATAAAAATGACGAGTCAGGTCCAATGTCTAATCAGGCCCCATCGAACATAAAAGACCCATTAAGACACCACTGAAACTTGTGATCTCCTACAATTATATCAGTCGACCAAGTTTATTTTTCGACCTTATCAAACTAGCTTAGGCTTAGATTTTTAATCTCTTAAATTATTTCAAATTAAAAGCTTAATTAGGTTCCCAAATAGACTCGAAGTTGAGTTCATAGTTTTTTTTCCGTAAAATGTGTGTATAATACATCTACATACGAATAATTGAAAAAATAATTTATTTCTCGTACAAGGACCAAACTTATTTACAAGTACTCGTACTTCTGAGTCAACTGTATAATTCATGTAACAAACATTAAACTTATTGAACTCTAAGAATGAATCTCCATCATATACAATATTTTAAATATTCAGTTTAATATTATAGTAATTTGTAAATATATCATATGTAATAATGATTAAATATATCATGAATAAATAGTTGTTAAATGTAGAAAATATTATTTTTATTGTTATCGTTTAATAACTCGCACACATATAATACCTATATTCTATATGAACATATTTTTAGGAAATACTTTATAAAATATAATTAATAATTATAATGTGTATATATATGTGAATATATTGAAATATCTTACACACACAATGTTAGGCCCTACATTTTCAGTCAACTTGTTTTCAACTTGCACATAACGTCTTGGTACTAACAACTTGAGTTCTCCTACTACATCTTGATCATTTTACAGGTTGAATTATTGTTACATTAAACCCTACTTTTCAGGAAACGTGCCAATGGATTAGAAGACTGATTCAACGTCATTTCTTCTTCAAAGTATCCAGCAACGGACCACTCTCTCCTCCATCAACAATGTGGCGAGAATATCTCAGCAAACTCAACTTATTTCCGAGATTCTAGGCCTATTTTTATCTTTGTATTTTAGCCGTTACTAGAGGTATAAAAGGGGGATAAACACCTGTATTTTACACACACAATCTCACTAGCATAAGCTCCCTTACATACGCTCTTAGTTTTGTACTCAAACTCGATCATTAATATACCTTTTGGTCAAGGCAGGTTCCTAAACCTCCCGGGGTTTTGTGCCGGCAAACAAGTTGTTCAAGGGCTTTCCCTAGTCAACAAATTCCTTGTGTTCATTTCTATTTTATCCAATAATCATTGTACCTTGATTCTTATCTCTTTTGTCATTTTTCTTGTCATTGGTTGTACTTGTTGAAATTTGACCAAAACAATTTGGCGCCGTCCGTGGGAATACTTTGATTATTTGCGTAGAAATGACCAATCCGTCGTCCGACAGTCAAGGTGAGAGGAGTCAGCCGCTTCCTAATTCCGGCATCCAAGGCAATCCATCTTTGAATTCGGAAGCTGTCAATTTGGAGTTAATGTCCAACATGGTCGATATGTTGAAGAAAGTAAATGACCGGTTGGATGCTCAGGAGCATACGAACACCATGATATTCAATGCCATTGATACCATGCGTAAAGGGAAGCAAACTGAAACTCAAGTATCTACTCCATTTTCACCTTTGCATCCTAGATCTTTGTTTGGTGCAGATACAGGACCAAGCCATTTTGGAGATATCCCTATGTCCAGTACCTTGCCAGCAGAAAGCACAATCATGACGTCCATTCCAATCACGCAACCAAGATTCGCCCTTACAAAGCCTAGCCAACCTGTGTTGTCATCTTGCTATACCTATGCCACACCTTCGATGGGGCAAACATGGAGTTTCTTTAATGCTTTTGATACTTCTGCATCTCAATTTAATAATAATCTTCTTTTCGCAGAGAATCAACTTGTTAGGGAAATGCAGACTATAAAAGAGTTGCTTCGAAGCGTACCTGGAGTCAACTTGCCTTATCACCAAGTTTCTCCAACTTGCTATAACGAATCTCGTTTTGTTCCAGCAATAGCTAATGTAGAGATCCCAAAGAAGTTTTCAGTCCCTCATATGAAGAAGTATGACGGGAGCACCGATCCAGCAGAGCATGTGTTGCTGTATCAGGAATCGATGGATATTATAAGTATCCCCCCTGTTTTTAAAGAAGCATGTTTTTGCAGCGGTTTTGGCTCAACTTTGTCAAGACCAGCCTTAAAATGGCTAACAGGACTTCCTCTAAACTCTATTTCTTCTTATGCTCAACTTGTCAACATGTTTACTAATCAATTTTCGTGCAACAGGGCATTTGACAAGTTGACTAGTGACCTTTACAGAATTGTGCAACAGCCTAACGAGAGTCTTAAAGAACATTTGCACAGGTTTAACAAGGAGGCAGTGACCATACCCATCTTGAATATGTACACAGCTACGAAAGCATTCCGTATAGGCTTGAGGAAGAGCTCTCCATTTTATAATGAGTTGGTGATGACTCCTGCGACACAACTTGAAGAAATCAGAACCAGAGCCTTGCGTTTCATCATATTGGAGGATGACAGCCTGGCAATGGAGAAGTCAACTATGAGGACCCCTACTCCTCTATTTGAGCCCTTGCACAGAAAATCAGATTCCCATCATTATAAGTCTAACAGGGGCAAACCCCCTGCTAAATCTGAATCTTCTAAAGTTCATTTTGTATATGATGATCAAGATGAGGATGATAATGACTATCCTAAAATTTCTGATTACTGCTTTTCTGTGGACATTGCAGGAGTCCTTTGCGCCATGGAAAATCTTGGAGACAAAGCAAGATGGCCTAAGAAGAGTGACAAGCCCTCAACTTGGAAGGATAAGTCCAAGTGGTGCGCGTTTCATGAGGAGTTTGGGCATACCACTGAGAATTGTTTTGCCTTGAGGAAGGAGATTGCTCATCTATTGTCAAAGGGTCTTCTTAAGGATTTGTTGGGTAAGAAGAGGGTCAGAAATGAGTCCAAAGAGCCTGATTTTGGGGAGCAGTCCAGACCCGAGAAAGTTGCCCCTCCTCCAGCCACCAAGGTAGTAAATGTTATTTCAGGTGGATCCCATATTTGTGGTACAACTTATTCTGCAGCCAAGCGTCATGCCAAGAGTTCTAAGGAGGATCAGTCAGAACTGCCCTCAAGGTGTCGCGACTTCACGGATGGACAAGTTATCTCCTTCGAGGATGAGGATAAGGATAACACGTTGGACCCCCATCATGATGGTCTAGTTGTCCAGGTGCAGATTGCTAATTGTGTGGTTAAGAGAATTCTGATTGATGGCGGCAGCTCAGTTAATATAATCTTCACTCATGCTCTGGAAGAGATGGGCATTCCTTTGTCCGAAGTTGTGAAGAATTCGTCCGTACTGGTAGGGTTCAGTGGTGAAGTAAAGCAATCAGTCGGAGAAATCAAGTTGCCTATCTATTTGGAGGGTATGAATTCTATGGAAAGGTTCTGTGTGATTGAAAGCTCATCCTCGTTCAATATCATTTTGGGAAGACCTTGGATCCACAACATGAAGGCCGTGCCGTCAACCTATCACCAGTGCGTCAAATTTCCAACACCTTGAGGTGTGGCCAAGTTGAAGGGAAATCAACAGGCTTCTAAAGAGTGCTACAAGGTTAATATGAAAGCAAGTTCAGTCCCTCGTCAAGCATAGCAATTAAAGAAAAAGGCCCAGGATGTTCTTGAAGCAGTGGAGCATGAGACGAAAAGTAATTCTGTTGATGAGTCAAACCCTGAGACCCAAGTGCAAGTTGGTACAGATCTTCCATCCGAAATTGAGGAGGAGCTGATTGAGTTCTTGAAGAGTCAGAAATGTTGTTTTGCGTGGAAGCATGAGGATATGACAGGAATAAGCAAGGACATCATTACTCACAAGTTGAACATTGATCCAACCATCCGCCCTGTCCACCAGAAAAGAAGAAAGTTTGCCCATGAGCGGAACCAGGTTATAAAGGATGAAGTTGAGAGGCTTTTGAAGTCCAAGATGATCAGGGAAGTTCAATATCCAAGGTGGTTAGCTAATGTTGTGGTGGTAGAGAAGAGGAACGACAAGTGGCGAGTATGCGTGGACTTCACAGACTTGAACAAGGTCTGCCCGAAAGATCCATTCCCTCTTCCTCATATTGATTCTCTAGTTGATGAGATAGCTGGCCATGATATCTTGACATTTATGGATGCGTCCTCAGGTTTTCAGCAAATTCAAATGGAGCCCTCAGATCAAGAGGATACGACATTCATGACTCTGGAAGGTATATATTGTTATATTGCTATGCCATTTGGTCTTAAAAATGCAGGGGCAACTTATCAGAGACTGGTGAATAAGATGTTCAAAGATCAACTTGGCAAGACAATGGAAGTCTACATAGATGATATGGTAGTAAAATCCAAGCATATTGAAGATCACGTGGAGCATCTTGCTGAGGCGTTCAACATCTTGAAAGCTTTCAACATGAAACTTAATCCAGCAAAGTGCAATTTTGGTGTTAAAGCAGGAAAGTTCTTGGGCTATATGGTGACTAAGAGAGGAATTGAAGCCAGTCCCGAACAGATCAAAGCTATTCTCAACTTGGAATCTCCCAAGAATATCAAAGACGTCCAAAGGTTAACAGGTAGAGTAGCTGCCCTAAATAGATTTATATCTAAATCATCTGATAAGTACAGGTTATTCTACGAAGTGTTAAGAAAGAATAAACTCTTCCAATGGACTGATCAACATGAGGCAGCTTTTAAACAACTTAAAGAATACTTGATGATGTCACCCCTACTTGCTAAACCAGAACGTGGTGAGCACCTTTATTTATATTTAGCTGTATCTGAGAATGCAGTTAGTGCAGTGTTGGTGAAAGAAATCCAAGGTGGACAGCAACCTGTTTATTATATAAGTAAGTCTTTACTAGATGCTGAAACGAGGTACTCTCATCTTGAAAAGTTAATTTTAGCCTTAACTACTGCTGCTATAAAACTGCGTCATTATTTTGAAACACATTCTATAACTGTTAGAACTAACTATCCTGTGAGAAATGTGTTGAGAACTCCAGAGATGTCAGGCAGATTGGCCAAGTGGTCGGTCAAGTTAAGCACGTATGACATTTCATATGAGCCAAGAACAGCTATCAAATCTCAAGCTCTAGCTGATTTTGAGCAGACTTTAGTCCAAGTTTGCAGCCCGAGGTGGAACTGGAAGTACAACAGCTTGAAGGTAAAACAATTCCTAGATTTTGGACTCTGTATACAGATGGAGCTTCAAATTCCAAAGGAATTGGTTTGGGAATAGTTCTGAAATCCCCTCAAGGTGATATCATACCTCAAGCTGTATCTTGTGAATTCAATGCGACGAATAATGAAGCTGAGTATGAGGCTTTAATCATGGGTTTAACTACAACTTTAAGTTTAAATATTACTCATATAAATGTATATGTTGATTCTCAATTGCCCGCTAACCATTTCAATGGCAGTTATGTGGCGAAGCATTCCAAGATGACTCTCTATCTCCAACATGTTAAAGCTTTGGCTTAAAAATTTCTGTCATTCTCTTTGGAACAGGTCCCTAGAGAAGAGAATACAGAAGCGGATGCATTGGCCAACTTGGGTTCAACTTGCAAGTCTATGTTGCATACTAATATTCCCATTATTTATGTTAAGTACCCGGCAATAGACCAAGTTGAGGAAACTCAAGAAATTACTCAATCTAATGGGGCACAAGATACAAGTTCATCTTGGACCCAACCTATAATTGAGTTCCTTCTATTTGGAACTATTCCACCTGATATTAAGAATGCTAGATCTTTTAAAATGCGTACTTCAACTTTTGTTTTAATAGATAATGTGTTGTTTAAGAAATCTTTTGCAGAACACTATTTGAGATGTATTGACAATAAGCAAGTTGAGCTCATGCTAAGTGAAATCCATGAAGGAACATGTGGAAATCATTCTGGTGGAAAAGCATTGGCATCGAAGGCCCTCAAGACTGGTTATTACTGGCCAACCATGCGTCAAGATGCCATGAGCTATGTGCAGAAATGTGATGCCTGCCAGAGACACAGTAACATCTTGCATCAACCTGCTGAACCTCTACACTCTATCGTCTCATCTTGGCCTTTCATGCAATGGGGCATGGATATTGTGGGCAAGTTGCCTAAAGCCCCTGGAGGCAAGGTGTTCATGCTGGCAATGACTGATTATTTTTCAAAATGGATTGAGGCAGAGGCCTATGTGCAAGTAAGAGACAAGGAGGTAGTTTCATTTTTAAAGAAAAATATTATTAGCAGGTTTGGCATACCATCAGAGATCATATGTGATAATGGATCCCAATTCATAAGTAAGAAGAATAGAGATTTTTGTGCTCGTTGGGGCATCAAGCTGATCATGTCTACGCCTGTCCACCCTCAAGCCAATGGTCAAGCTGAATCAAGCAACAAGTTGATTGTCAACAACTTGAAGAAACGCCTAGACCAAAAGAAAGGAAAATGGGCTGAAGAATTACCACTTGTACTTTGGGCAGACAAGACCACTACAAAAGGGGCCACAGGTAGAACTCCATATTCTTTGGTATTTGGAGCAGAAGCTGTAATTCCAGTCGAGGTGACAATCCCAACAGCAAGGTATGGTTTATTAACTCAAGATGAAAATAATCTCTTGCTAACCGAAGATCTAGATACAATTGATGAGATCAGGGACTTAGCCAAGATAAGGATGGTAGCTTATCAACAACGGATTGCTAGATCTTACAACAAGAATGTCAGAATAAGGAGATTCCAGGTTGGTGATTTAGTTTTGAGAAAAGTATTTCAAAATACAAGAGAACTGAATGCAGATAAATTAGCTCCCAAGTGGGAGGGACAATATCTTATTGATGCTGAAGCTGGCAAAGGGGCATATTGGTTGTCAACCCCAAGTGGACACAGGATCCCTAAGAGTTGGAATGCCATTAATTTAAAGCTCTATTTTATGTAAGTCAAGTTGTTAACAACTAGACTTCTCAGGTATGATTTAATTTATGTCAAGTTCATTCATATGTTTCAATTCTCAATTTTATTGGAAATCCTTACTAACTTAAGCATCGGAGGGGTGTTAGCTACGCTAGCACCCAATCCTAACATGAATTTGTTTTGCAAGGTATACGACTTGAACAAGCGGAGTAGGCTCAACATGTTAACACACCAGTACGGCTCCGACATGTTGAGACCTAAGTTGGAGCAGGTCGAACATGTTTACACGCCAGTACGGCTCCGACATGTTTGGACCTGAGATAAAGAAGTTCAACATGTTAACACGCCAGTACGGCTCCAACATGTTGAAACTTTAGCTGGAGAGGGATGGAACATGTTGACACGCCAGGACGGCTTAGACTTGTTCTATTTCTTCAAACGACTTACCTTTGATCAAAGGTACATTTTACTTATGGTTAAAATATTTACATCTTTTCTAAAGAATTAAGGTTATGACACCTTCGCCCGTGCGCACGATTTCACACTTATTCAAGTTGTGACTATTGGTTGTAACATTGACATGTTACCTACTGTTTATAACATCAATATTTTATCTATTGAACAAGCACAAGTACTTCTGAAGAGCCTAAAATACTTCTATAAAACTTCAAAATATTCCCAAAAGATTCCACAACTAATGGATAAGTTGGATAAGCCAACAAATCCCTTAAAACCTACGGAAAGCTTGGAGTACTAGACCAACCTAGTACCCCCAAATAGATTGTCTGGGCTCTTATGAGCCATTACATAACCAAATAAAACTTGTTTTGGTACGTCGAATAAGCAAAAAAGAAATTGTTTTTGTTACCCTTCCTTCCAAACTACTTAAAACATTCAAATTGTTCAAACATCTTGGCCTGCTGCCGCTGGTGTTGCATTTGTCTCCTTCTCTTGATTATTTTCTTCAACTTGAGTCACCACTACGGTACTCAAAACTTTGTTGGCATCATCAACCAGTTTGTCAATAGCTTCAAATGAATTCACCTCCTCCCCATCCACCGGTTCGCTAATGAAGTCTTCTAGAGTTCTTTTCTCTTCCTCCAAATCCCAATTTGGAGCCTGCCCATTCTTGAACTCCTCCATGAGTTGAATCCTAGCCTCCAACAGTGTCTTGGTTGCGTTAAACTTGAAATCTTCCTTTGCTGCTTCAAGTTCCTTCAAATGAGCCTCGTTTTCCTTCACCTTCTCAGTACGAACATCTGCCAACTCCTTTCTCAAGGTCCCAATGACTTTCTTCAGTTTCTCTACCTCACCAGCATTTGTTTTGGCCTCCTTCTTTGATTCCTCAGCCTCATAACTGCATCTAGCCACTTTGATTTTCAAAACATTGACTTGGTCCATAATAGGACTCATTATCTCTGAAACCTGTGTAAAAGAAGTATTAATACTTTGTAAATTCTTTGGTATAAGGTTCAAAATTTCCTCGTTTTACCTTGTCAACAAAATCTGTCATCAAAACACCAAACTTCTCTCTCGTCTTTTCCACATTCAAAACATCACTCACATCCGTGGCTTCAGCCTCCATCAGTTTCCTTTTCTTTGTTTCATCATTCTTCTTGGATGCATTCACTTCAGAACTGGATGCCATGGAGTTGGGAGTTGGGGGCTTGCCTACTTTCTTTATAGTCCTCTTTGCTTTAGCATCAGCAAGTAAGTCCGCGGCACTCACATTGGTCTTAGAACGAGTAGCTGCAATAAAGGACATATAATTAGAAAAACTTGAAGGATTAGAATAATTTGAAGATAGGCAAAAACTTTAATCAAACCTGTAGACATCTTGATAGAACCTGGCAGAGACGCTTCTGGGTTAACTTCTTCTTCCAAACCCTCAACCTTTTCTGCGGAAAACAGGACAGGGAACGCTTTGAAAGACCTGACAAGTGGATCCAATTCGAAAATCTTCTTCACGTTCTCTTCTGTCTCTTCTTGTTCTGGGAAGAACACGTGCAATTTGGCGACTTCTACAAAGGAAAATTTAAGTTGGTTAAGATTAGGTATGCGAAAATTTTAAGAATGTGTGAAATCAAAGGAAATTTCCCCTACCTTGGGACCTCCACTTCGAAATTACACCAGCCTCTTGACCTAGGCTATCTTTTCTAGCAAAGATAAACTTGTTTCTCCATCCTCTATCAGCAGAGTCATTGTTGGAATTCAAGATGGGATCACCACCACTCTTAACTCTAAAGCAATACCTCCCAAGACCAAATCCCCTTATATCAGAAGTATAAGCCAACTCTTCTAGACCCACATTCAAACCAGTTTCCTCCTTCAACCTAACTAGGGTTTGTAAACACCTCCAACCTTGAGGCATAATCTGGGCATAGTTAAGTTTGGCAGAAGTAAAAAACCTAGTAATTAAGTCCGGAAAAGGGAATTTTAGACCAATGATGAAAGGGTATTCTGGGAAACACACCCATTCAGGGGAATAGCACTCGGAGGTTAAGTTGGGATGGGTGAAGAAAATAGTTTCGGATGGCATTGCATGATTCTTCTTAATGATTTTCAGATCTGCCTCAGAAATCAAGCACTTTTCCTTATCAGGTTCTTTCAACAGATTTTGGGTTACGAAACCCTCAGGAAGATCCTCATCACTCTCGATTATGCTTAACTTTTTTCTTCCCATTTTCTTTTACAACTTGAGAAAATTATCAACAAAAAATTAAGAAGGGGACGAGGAACTCACCGGAATTTTTACTTGTTTTTCTTCTTCTTGCGTTCCTCCTTGATTTCTCTCCAAAGAAAACCCTTTTTGTTAAAGATTCTGTGAAAGGGAGAGTTGGGGAAGGGTTCTAACTTATTTAAGGAAGAGGTTGTAAGCGGTTGGAAGTCTAAAGAACCATCTTGACTTTTGCCTTGGAAATACAAAAAATCGTCCCATCAAACCTTTTTCATTAATAACCGCCGTACACTCTATCCATTTTTGGCAAACTTTTTAAATTTTTGTCTCTTTATATTCTTTATTTTAAAATTCAAAAAGTTTGGGGGCAATTGTTAGGCCCTACATTTTCAGTCAACTTGTTTTCAACTTGCACATAACGTCTTGGTACTAACAACTTGAGTTCTCCTACTACATCTTGATCATTTTGCAGGTTGAATTATTGTTACATTAAACCCTACTTTTCAGGAAACGTGCCAATGGATTAGAAGACTGATTCAACGTCATTTCTTCTTCAAAGTATTCAGCAACGGACCACTCTCTCCTCCATCAACAATGTGGCGAGAATATCTTAGCAAACTCAACTTATTTCCGAGATTCTAGGCCTATTTTTATCTTTGTATTTTAGCCGTTACTAGAGGTATAAAAGGGGGATAAACACCTGTATTTTACACACACAATCTCACTAGCATAAGCTCCCTTACATACGCTCTTAGTTTTGTACTCAAACTCGATCATTAATATACCTTTTGGTCAAGGCAGGTTCCTAAACCTCCCGGGGTTTTGTGCCGGCGAACAAGTTGTTCAAGGGCTTTCCCTAGTCAACAAATTCCTTGTGTTCATTTCTATTTTATCCAATAATCATTGTACCCTGATTCTTATCTCTTTTGTCATTTTTCTTGTCATTGGTTGTACTTATTGAAATTTGACCAAAACACACAATTTATTAATTTATCTATATAGAATTTATAGCCTATTTTTAATTATGTATATTTTATCGATATTCATAAATATCCATACATACAGGGGCGGATCCAGGGGGGGGGGCAGGTGGGGGCACTCGCCCCCCCTCCCCCCCAAATTTTTTTTTTGCCCCCACCATATATTTGTTATATATGTATATATATAATTAATTTCAAGATTAACACCAGTGAGTGGTGTGGTTCAGCGGTAGAAGGGGTGAAGTTAAAGCCTTTGGTGTTTTCTTTCAAATCCATGTTCGAACCCTGCTACTTACATTTTCAATTAATTTTGTCTTCCATCTTTGCTATTCTTTCTCTTAACAGTTTTGTTTTTCTCTTTCTCCTAATTTCCTCACATTTTTTCAATCTTAATTAATTCGTTAGGCTTTTCCCATTTTTTTTGTTTTTGGTCTTTCTTCCTATTATCCCAAGTTTAATTAGCAAATTTGAATTTCTTTTTTGTACGAGTAATATATTTTAATAAATTGTTTGCGTTAAATACTTCAACATTATTTCAATCGTTCTTTGAATTATTTACTTTTATCATTTTTGTTAACTAAAATACATTGTATTTCATGGATCCGACCCATTTTTTACTTGTCCGACCCGATTTTTTTTTTTTTTTTTCGGGGGCGCTGTCCCCGAACCCCCGTGTAATCTTGCCCCCCCTCGGCCAATTCCTGGCTCCGCCCCTGCATACATACATGTAAAAGTATTTTTACTGTTCACATTTTTAATGCTCTATTTTCACAATAACCTTGAATAATATTTTATTTTAAATTCGTCCATTATTTTCAACGTGTTGTATGTGTACCATATTTAACTTGAGTTTTTCTTCTCTATTATTCATGTATACAGTTTGTTATGCAAATTGTATAAAAATTGTTGTGTTACGTAAAATCTTCATGCAACACTATGAAATACAATGATTTACATCATTTTTTGTATATTTCTATTAAAAAGGTATGTAAATCCATTATTTTCCTTATCGTAATACATACTCCCTCCGTTCCAAGAAATGTGTCACCATTTTAGGCTCGGCACGCAAATTAAGGAAAAAAGTGGAAAGAAAAAATGTTGTGAGTGTAATTTGAAAAGAGGAGAGAGAATTAGTGGAGGAAATAGTAAATTTAAAAAGTGTTGTGAGTGTAATAGTGTTTTAGGAGAGAGAATGAGTGGAGGGAATAGTTAGTGAGATAATAGAATATTAATAAAACTTTTCCATTTTAGGAAATGTGACGCTTCAAACGGGACGCCATTTTGGATAAAAAGTGACGGATTTTCTGAAACGGAGGGACTAGATGCTATTTTTCTAGTTACATAAAAAATATTACAAATAACTTTTTAATGTTTGTAAGAAATACTCCCTCCGTCCCACACTAGTGTGGACCATTTTTTTGGACACGGGAATTAAAAAAAAGTAGGAGAGAAAAATAGGTGGAGGAGGTGTTTGTGAGTATGAAAAATTGAATAGGAGAGAGAATGAGTGGGAGGAATAGTTAGGAGAGAGAATGTTGTGAGTGTAAAAGTAAAGTAGGAGAGAGAATGAGTGGGTGGAATAGTAAAGATTCTTTGCCATTTTGGACAGCCCACACTAACGTGGGACAGACCAAAAAGAAAATAAGTCCACACTAGTGTGGGTCGGAGGGAGTATACTTTAGTTGTTTATACATTTTTTACATTATGATAAATTATACCAAAATTATTTACTATTTAGATATAAAAATTATTTTATGGTGAACTAATAATAAAAGTACATCACTACTTAAAGTATTTATTTTTGTCGAAATCTTAGGAAAATCGGGTTTTCAAGTAATTTAGAAAACAAAAAATCTAGGAAGAAACGCGTTTCTCCATGATTTATGGAGAAACGGGTTTTTTCAATTACCTTGGCTTGGCTTGCGTCGTCTTCTTCAACGGAAATCACCATCTCCCTGCGTCGTCTTCTTCAACCCAAGCTCTCCCTCACCGGAAAACAAACCCAACCTCAACCTCTATCACCGGCGACCTCCCTCTAACTCAATTAGCTTCCTCACCGATCCAATTTCTCCTCATTTTCATAGATCGGTGAATGTGTTTAGAAAAGGGGATTGGGTCGTTGTTTGGTGAAGCGGTGGTTGAGGGATTAGATCGGTGATTTAGAGAGAGAACTGGGAAAGGAAGCTTGGCCGGAGAGGGATTGGGTCGTCGGCGAAGGAGAGACCAGGTGAAGAGGACGAGGGAGACGGCGGCAATGGTGAGGGTCTGCGGTTAGTGAGAGAGAGGAACGTTTAGTGAGAGAGAGATAGTCTCCGTCCGTCTTTTGTTGTTTCTGTCCGTCTTTTGTTGTTTCTGGATATTTATTAAATAGGTTACGGATATCAAATATAATGCTTCGGATATCAATTAAAAAGGGTTTGGAGTTACGGATATCAATTATAAAGCTTACGGATATCAATTATAAAGCTTCGGATATCCAACTCTTTGAAAGGATATCCAGAACCTTATGTAAGTGATAACCAGAAATTTAGAATTGACTTCTGGATATAAGTTTTAAGGCTTCTGGATATCCATATTCAATGTTCTGGATATCCAGAACTTTGTGAAAGTGATATCCAGATCAAAAATTTGGTCTTGGTCTTGGATTTGGTCTCAAATATTTTTTCTGGATATCCGTCCCAAAGCTTCTGGATATCAATCCCAAAGCTTCTGGATATCCAGAAACCCGTTTCTCCATAACTTATGGAGAAACACGTTTCTCTCTAGACCTACTCTTTAGAAAACTAGTTTTTAAAAACGCGCGGTGTCATTTTCGTAATTAATTGGAAGTACACATGACGACATTTTTGTAAATAACTAGATTTTTTTTTTAAAAATGAAGCGGTGTCATTTTTGTAAATAATCAAAACTTATTAACACCTCGAACACTTTTCATAACTAAAAGTGACACTTTTTATCACTGGACATGACACTTTTTTAATATTAATACAGCTGCACTATAAAACGATAACAATTACACTAGAAAAACACCAACTGACATAATTTTACACTAAATCTGGAACTGAAAACACTATTACCGTTTTTGAAAAAGTGTCAGTTAATTACAAAAATGCCACTGCACGGTTTAAATGAAGTTTCAGTTAAATACGAAAATGCCATCACAATTTTTCAAAACTAGTTTTTACTATGTGTTTAGAAAATCTATTTTTCATAAGATTTACTCTTTATTTTGGTTTAATTCCATATGTCCCCTCAGCCCAAGTTATTCTTCATAAAATCCCATTATATTTTCAAATGCCGGCATAGAACTTTAGATCAATTCAAAACTCCATATAAACCCAAAGCTCTCCCTCGACGACTGTTTCAATTTTTTTTCGACGATCGTTGTCAATTGTTAAGATAATGTGAAGATCACAATATATTCACGTATCTTATCATTATTCTCTCCTATTTTATTGTAAATATATTTTCTTAACTGATACATGTAAATTAGGTAGCTAGAATAATCTTGGTGGGAGACTTATTGTAATCCATAACTTTAGGGATTGACTTGATTAGGGTTTGTACATATATGTATATCTTGGCAAAGGAATAATAGGAGAAAACAATTTTCCTCCACACGCTTGATTTCAACTTGGTATTAGAGCCTTCGATCCAAAAACCATGACCACCGAAAATATGGCCACCGAAAGTGGTGAGAAGAGAACCCAGACGTAGATAAGAGGCGGTCTCCCTACTTATTGTCGACAAGTGATAGTCCCGGGCAAATTCTCATCCATGTTTAACTGAAGGGCGAGAATTATGAAGAGTGGGTACGAGTATTCAAAGGAGCGTTGCGAGACAAGACAAAAATTAGGTTTGTTGACGACTCTATTGAATGACAAGCAAAGGCTGATGAATTTGAACAATGGCGGACTGTTACCTCAATGGTGGTGTCCTGGATATTCAACACCTTTGAGGGATACTTGCGGTCTACAGTGACATATGCGGAGGAGGCGAAGACGTTATGGGTCGATCTGAAGGAGAGGTTTTCTGTGGGAAACGAACCAAGGATTCAACAGATCAAAGCGGATCTCGCTAATTGCCGACAACAACGTAACGAAGGAGTGGCAATTTACCATGGTCACATTAAGAAATTATGGGACGAATAAAATGAATTCCACACTTTGCCACACGTGATTGTGATGGCTGTAGGTGCAATATTGGCACGATATTGGTGCAACGACGAGAGAATGAAAGAGTGCATCAATTTTTATGGGTTTGGAAACCCCAAAATATGAGAATGTGAAGTCGACCATCTTGAACATGGAACCCTTGCCCAAGTCAACAAGGCTTACTCGATGTTGATAAGGGAGGATAGCGTGCGGGGAAGTGTACGTGAAGATCAACCTGAACCAATGAGTTTCATTGCTCGCACTGTAACGGTAACTCGTGGTTCGGGGGAGGGGGGGGGAACGCAGAGACATGAGTAATGCATTTTGTACGCATTGTAAGAAGAAAGGGTATGAAGTGGAAACTTTCTTCAAGTTAGTCGGCTATCTAGAATGGTGGGGAGAACAGCGGTTATGAAACCATAAAGGGAATAATATTCAGGCTTCGGGTGCATGAAAGAGTCGTGAAGCAGGTTGAAACGCTCACTACTCGGGTCAATACTGTGCACACTGAAGGGAACATCGGATCTGGAATGACAGACACAGAAAGAGAAAACCTCCTTAGATTTTTTGGTGAGCAATGGGAACACTTCAAGAACTATGTCCAGGCGTAAGTTAAACCGTCTGATCATCTAACTGGTAAGACTCAAAAATAATGTTGTTTGGCTCGTCGATAGTGGGGCCAATCGCCACATTATAGGAAATCATTATCTTCTCAATAACATTCGTAACATAGGGCTACCCAATGGGAGGTATCTTACTGCAACAAAGGAAGGAGAAGCAAAAATTGGGCCCAATATGATATTACACAATGCTCTTTATGCTCCAAATTTTAATTGCAATCTTTTATCTGTCTCTCAATTACTTGGAGAATCAAATAATATTGTGTACTTCACTGACAAATTTTGTGTTATAAAGGACCAAGTCTCGAGGACATTGATTGGTGAGGGTGAGTAACACGAGGGGCTATATTACCTGCATCCTTCGACTGAAGCAAAGGTGTGCAATGTTGCAGAAATTGGGAAGCAGGAATTATGGCATTAAAGGTTAGGTCATCCATATAATAAAGTAGTTGCTTTGTTACCATTTTTTGGGTCATAGTAGTAATAGTAAAGACGTTTGTGAGAGTTGTTGTAAAGCTAAGCAAACTAGGGACAAATTTTTGCCTAGTGAAAATATTGCCGTTTTGAATTAATTCACTGTGATCTTTGGGGAGATTATCGTACTCCTGCGTTGTGTGGTGCTAAATATTTCTTATCTATTTTGGATGATTATTCTCAATCTGTGTGGGTTTATTTGATAAAATCTAAGGATGATGTCCCCAGAATTCTGAAAAAAGAAGTTTGCCATGGTTGAACGTCAGTTCAATAAACGGGTAATTTTTTTACATAGTGACAATGGACAGAGTTTACATGCTTGGATAAGTATTTTATTGAAAACGATATTTTTCATCTTACTACTTGTGTCTGTACATCCCAACAAAATGGGAGAGTGGAACGTAAGCACATACATATCTTGAATGTGGCTAGGGCCTTGAGATTTCAGGCTAGTTTGCCAATTAAATTTTGGGGTGAGTGTGTTCTTGCAGCCGGGTATTTGATCAATCGTACACTTTCAAACTGTTAAATGGAAACTCATTTGAATCAATTTTTGGTAAACCCCTACAACATACAAAAATATTAGGGTTTTTGGCTCATTATGCTATGCACATTACTCACGATGGGACAATGATAAGTTTGCTAGTAGAAGTCGGAAATGTGTATTTTTGGGGTATCCATTTGGCAAAAGGGTTGGTTGCTATTTGACATTGATGAAAATAAATATTTTGTGTATCAGGATGTCGTCTTCATTGAAAACCATTTTCCTTTTGCCGTTGAGTATAAGGATTGTCGCAATACAAGCACATATCAAAGATTTCTATCTTGTGAGACATATTCCATGGGTAATGATGATGTGAGGGACGATGTTCCCTTTGTTGAGGCTGATCAGGCTGAAACTCCCCTGCAAGACAGCACTGATCAGTTTGTTAAGCAGGACAATGAGCAGGCTGATGAGCAGGACGCTGCTGCTAAAAATACAACAGGTGATAGTTAGACCGATGAGCAGTATACTGGGAAGATTAATGATCAGACATCAGAACCTTTGGGTCGTGGACATCGGAATCGTGTGCCTTCCACAGGTACAGTTCGGCTGAATATGAACCAACCCCTACTCAGACTCACACTACTCGATTTAGCCCCTCATCCAGCTCGCCTTGCAAGTCTGCGTCCTCATGTACTTGATATCCTTTAGCACACTTTGTCAATTGCACACGATTTATTGCACATCGATGTATTCTAGCAGCTGTTGATGTTGGCATTGAACCCACTCACTATGCTGATACTGTTAAATCCCCATAATGGTATGAAGCTATGGGCAAGGAATTTACAACCCTTGATCATAATGGGACTTGGGAGCTCGTAGACACTCCTGTTGGCAAGAAAATTATTGGCAACAAGTGGGTGTATAAAATTAAATACAAGGCTGATGGGTCCATCGAGCATTACAAGGCTCGTCTAGTAATCTTGGGGAATCGACAAATTGAAGGGGTTGACTATCATGAAACATTTGAGTTTGAGATACATGTTCTTTTCTATGTAGATGATTTGGTGATTGGGGGGACTAATAATGTGGCTATTGGTCTATTCAAGAAATATCTTAGTGAATTCTTTCACATGAAAGACTCGGACGCCTGAAATACTTCCTTGGCTTGGAAGTTGTTCGTTATCTCAAGGGCTGTCCAGGTCAAGGGATTCTTCTACGAACTTACGGGCTTACTCTGACCTTCATCTACAGGCGTATTGTGATTCGTATTGGGCTAGTTTCCCACTTACACGTCGCTCTTTGACTGCTTATTTGGTTTTCTTGGGTGGTTCTCTGGTTTCTTGGAAAACAAAGAAGCAAGCTACCGTTTCACGATCATCCGCTGAAGCTGAATATCGGGCTATGGCTGGTACCACTTGTGAGCTGAAGTGGTTACGAGGGCTTCTTGCCTCGTTTGGAATTTTGCATAAGGTGCTTATGGTTATATCATGTGATAGTTAGTCTGCTTTGCATATTGCTCGCAATCCTGTGTCGGATGAGCGTGCAAAACACATTGAGGTTGATTGTCATTTCGTCCGAGATGCCATGAGGGCCAATCTTATCTCTCCTCAATATGTTCATACATCGGCTCAGCCGGTTGACATCCTTACCAAAGCATTGAGCATTCGGCAGTTCAACACTTTACTTTCCAAGTTGGGCGTTTTTGATCTTCACGCTCAAAATTGAGGGGGGGGGTGATGAGATAACATGAAGATCTCAATATATTCATGTATCTTATCATTATTCTCTCCTATTTTATTGTACATATATTTCCTTAGTTGATACATGTAAATTAGGTAGCTAGAATAATCTTGGTAGGAGACTTATTGTAATCCCATAACTTTAGGGATTGACTTGATTAGGGTTTGTATATATCTATGTATATCTTGTCAAAGGTATAAGAGGAGAAAACAATTTTCCTTTACACGGCTCTTGATTTCAACTTCAATCGCCCTTCTTTATCTTCTTTTCTCGTCTAATGGAGCCGGACCCTCTTTTGCATCCCATACAAGCAACTATCTAAAGATCCTCCTTACAAGCCAGGGATGATCTCAATGCTTTTCTTTTCATAAACCAGTGTCAAGTTAGACTTTGTCTAAGCATCCTTCCTTTGCAATAAAATCATCTTCCATCATCGGTGGCGGATCCAGAAATTTTAGCAAGGGGCCAAATTTTTTAGCTTCATAGTTTATGGTCGTAAATATACAAAAGCATTTTTAAACTAATAAACTAAGAAAGTTTTACAAGAAACTTACCTGAAATTTCTTTTGAGTTAATCAACTAGTTATTTTTGAACCTTTTTCAAAATTGTCCACTCAAAATACTTTGACATTATCATGCTTGCCATTGCTTAATATCTTCATTTCCTTTGCTAAAGCTATAACATAAAATTTTACACAGATTAGTTATGAAAATACAAACTTAATTACAAAACTAAAATCATTCAATCATAAATTCACATTTTTTGCAATATAACAAGTTATCTCAATCATTTATATACAAACCATAGTTTCTATAGATAGCCTGACGTCATTGCAAAAATAACAGCCCAATTTATGATCTCCATTGTTGTTTGAGAGTGATATGTTTTCAATATTAGATGATAAAGCATTCACAGATGCATCTGTAAGCTGGTTAGTTGCACAAAATAGACTAGAACCATGACGCATAACCAAGAAACTATCAAACCTCAATGCTGAAGTAATAGTAATCTGCAAAAATATAAAAATGTGTGTTAAGTCAATCTTGTCAGCAGTGCCCAATCTGCCAATAGAAGAAACTTCAGACAGGACTGTAAGGAGTTTAAGTGCTCATCTTTAAACTAAAAGATCTACATACAAACTCTTTCCAAACCACAAAGGTCAATTTTACTCTATGTTTGTAAGAATATCAGGGGTTAGATATAAAAATAGACACTCCCTCTGTCCCAAAATGCATGTCCAAAAAAATTCAAATTGTCTATTGAGCAAGAGAAAATTTGATTTTTTTTGGACATTCAGTTTAGGACGGTGAGAGTACCTTGTTAGCATTGGCACAAAGAAGGGTAGGCAGCCAACAAATTTTCCTTGTATCCGTCAACAAGAAAACAATGTCATGAGATTTGATCAATTCGTCCAGCCGTCTGCAATCCTCGAGCACATCACTACACCTTCTTAGATGGGAACTGGATGGCCAGGAATTGGTATAGCCATCGCTACACCTTCTGCTTCCTGAAAAAATTATCAATACCGAACAAGTAGTTTAAGTTAACCGCTCCAATGTTATCATGTTGAATTTCAAGCAAAGAAACTTAGGGATGAAAGTGAAATAATTTACCACTGCTGTAAAGATTATCTTTTTGCAATCATAAATTCACTTTTTTTCAATATAACAAGTTATCTCAATCGTTTATATATAAATCATAGTTTCTATAGATACGCACTAAAACATGAACCCATATACATAGTCTATACATAAGCAAAAGAAAACAACTATTACAATAATCAAACCGCGGTTCAATTGTGAACAAAAGAGGTGCATTATGACTTTGCAAGGGGTGAACTTACGCATTTATGATTTAAAGAAAGTTAAGAGAAACACCCCTAAAACTACTTACAAAAGAGCACTAGTGTTGCATACACATAAACTGGGTGCCTAAACTATATTCTAATACTAAGATGGAATTATTTGATTTTGTATAAGTTGAAACTGTTCAACCACATCTTCCTTTCTTATCGTATCAAGTATTTTCTTCTCTATGTATCTTACCATGCAATAATTCATCAACTCATTCTCCATTTTATTTCGAAGACTACTGGTAAGAAGCTTCATTGCAGAAAATACTCTTTACTCTGTCGCTGTTCCAACAGGTAAAGTTAATGCCAACTTTACTAACAAGTAAACAAATGGATAAACACCATCCTTCTTCTTCTCAATCATTGTTTTTTCAAGATCTTCAATTCCATTCAAATTTGAGAAGTCTTCATTAAAGCGGACATCAAAAATATAGTTTTCAAGTTGATCTTCAAGCACAATTATGTCCCTCTCAGAAAAATCAGTCGGATAATACTTCGCGAATTGGATTAATCTTTCCTTGTGAAATGTGGAAAATGAGTCTCTCGGATCAAGACAAGCCATGTTCAGGATCAAGTCCGTATTTTTCTTATCAAAGCGGTTGTTTAGCTCTTGGAATTGCGAGTCTATCACACTATAAAACAAGCCAACCTTATAAAGTGGAGATTAGTGCTCAGTTCCTCATTGCGCCTTGGTCTCCCTCGAACTACAAATGAATCTTCCATACTTGGAATGATCAAATCATGCTTGGAAAAAAACATGTGGAATTCATTCATTAATGTCTCCTAACCACTTTCTCTCATGTCTTGCAACCGTTGCTTGGATATACTTATAAGAGTAATGAAATTCACATTGTCTTATTCCTTCTTTTTTAAGGCTTTCGATAGATCATGTGTGATTCCCAAAATGGATTTCATTAAGTGCAACAAAAAAACAATCTCAAATTGATGTATGACCTCAAGGAGAATATTGCCATCCCCTTTAATATCTGAACACCCCTCCACCATAATATTAAGAAAGCGCGCTACTGAGGAAAATAAAGTAAACAAACTTATAAGAGACCCAAAATGTGAGCTCTAACGTGTGTCTCCGGGTCGTATAATAGTTTTTTTTTATTTTAAAAAAAGACAGTGGGGACCACAGCCCCCTCTAGTTCCACTATGTATCTGGTGGAAAATAGTATGTTTTTGAAGAAAATTATGGAATATTTCCTAAAGGGTAGTTTTGTCAAATTACTAAATTGTTTATGAGTTTGTGTTCTACTCTATGAGAACAAGAAATAAAATATTTATTTTTCCGAAATGGTTGTTGGATGAATAAGATATGAATGCTTGAAGTAAGTGGGTTGGAAAGGGATAAATGGTGTTATCCCACATTGGAAAAGAAATGAAGAAATCCCACATTGGCTGAGATATAAATGCTCAAAGTAAAAGGAAAGTGGAGTTATCCCACATTGGAAAGGAAATGAACTTGGTGCTAGTATAAAAACTTGGGCACTAGAGTAGTGTTCAAGATTATGTAGCACAGAGGCTCTCTCTCGAGCGTAGGGGGGGGTTTCAAATCAAGTTTCCAATTTGGTTTGCGATGTGCGTACTCGTGCATGTGCGTGTCCTGCGGACACGAATGTAGCACCGAAATTGCCTATGCAGACAAGCTCACGCAGAGCCGGGACAGAGTTGATAGTTTTTGGACAGGTATGCTCGCCCGAGCAAGGCCTGGGCAAATTGGCCAAGTTTCTGGACAAGTATGCTCGGCCGAGAAATAAATATCAAAACTGAAACCGAAAATTAAATGGGTTTAATTTTTTGGATTAATGACCGAAATTATTAGTGTTAATTCTCGGATTAATGATAATATTTCGATTTTGATTCTTTGAGGCTATAAATTGGAGGTGGACTTCAGTTGTTGATAATAAAGACAACTGAGACGAAAAACACTTGCAACTTCAATCCTCCTCCATTTCCCCTTGCTACATATTGTTATTAGATTCTCTTGGTGAATGAACGCTCGCCGAAAAAAAATAAGGGAGTCGCCACGCCGTTTTTAAGGAAACATAGAAAACCTTTTTGTTGAGAAAATGTGGGTTCGGGGGTCAAGTTACGTGTTGGGAAGAATCGAGAGTTCACCCAACATGCCTCGTCCGTAGACGAGTCTTTCTATGTTCAACATTCAATTCATTCAAAAGTGTGTGCAAAATGTGTGTGACAATATATGTATAAAATGCATATTAATGCTTTGTTTTATTGCTCAAAGAAATGAATTACAACTTGTGAGTCATTTAATTCAGGAGACCACCACCTGATTACATAAGAATGAAACAACTTACAACTGAAAAATAACCAGCTGCAGATAGGCCAAGTATGTCGCATGACACAGGACCATGAATGGCCAGTTGTGTCGCGGGACATACTCCGCCATCTGCAGGGGTTTTACAATCAATGAATTACAGAATAATAAAATGACAATCCGAGATTAACGAATAAAAAAACCAGATCCCAACGACCTTAGAGAGAACCAATTGGCAGATGAGTGTGGATATGGAATAATCCACACTCACCTTACCAATTCATGCCCAACGCACGACATCAATCACGAGCACATATAATCACTACGATACAAGTATGAAATAAGTCCCAACGACCTCAAAGAGATCCAAGCTTAGATGAACGTGGATATGAGACGATCCACGCTCACCTTAGCATAATTCGTGCACAACGCACATAATCACATGAACCAAACAAATATCATCACCACGATAAACATATAAGACAGATCCCAACGACCAGAGCATACAACATGCTAAATGGAAATTGTAACAAAGCCAGAATAATCAGGTTCTACACCACAAGCATTTTAATCAACGACAAATCGCACTACGCAGATGAGAAACAGAACTACCAAATGAAATGGAGCATACTACATGTTAAATTGAAATTGTAACAAAACCAAACACCCAGATTCTACATCATGAGCATTATAATCACAGCCATTGCACTACACAGAAAATAGAGAGAGAGAAGATTAGGATTCGTTACCCTCGTAGTATCCTCAAATTCGATACCACGTTAGGTATCGAATTCTTCAATTCAGCTTCGGAATCGGATTCGGACTCTCAGATTGAAGCAGCCTGTGAAGCTTCAAGTGTCTGCGTGATTGTGCGTTGAACAGAGACAAAGATTTAGGACGTGATTTCGACGGAGGGACGCCCAGGAGATCGGAGAGTATGGCAGAGCTCGTAGGTGTGATGTCCGGCTTAAGGTCTAGAACAGGGGAGGAAGGCTACGACGGGTTTTTTGGTGTTATTGAGAGATTTGGTCGGTGAGAAAAGGGGATTGAAGAAGAATTGGATTGTTCCGGCCGATTAGAGAAAGGAGACGACGGAGAGGGGCGATTTGTGGTTGGAAGTATGGAGATCGAACACGGTTGATTTGGAGCGGCGTTGTTGGTGGTAGCCGGAGAATGGGTTGGAGGTGGATTGGGAGAGGAAAGGGACACGGTGATGGAGGTTGAGGGGGGATTAGGTCGCCGGTGGATTTAGAGGAAGATGGTGAGGAAGCTTGGCCGGTGAGGAACGATGGTGAGGAGCGAGCTCTGGAATTACGCCTAGAGAGAGAGTAGAGAGAGAGAGTATGTGCGTATCTGTGTGTATTTTTGTGAGAGCCCTCCCCCTTTGCCGAATGAAACAAATTGCTTATTTAACGTAATTTGGAATTGGGTTTAAAATGTCGCACGACTTATCAAAAATAACTGCCTTTCTTCTAGAAACTTGTCAGGTGGCGAAATCTGCACCCTTCCTCGAGTAATTCCTTAAAGGTCCAAACTGTATAATTCTTTCTGGGTCCTTCCTTAGCGAGAAACTTATAAAAGTTTTTGAAAAGTCTCGGAATGGACCGGGAATTTACCAAAATGCCCCTAGTGCAATTTTATCATATAAAAATGCACCTAAAAGGGTCGCGAATTGGATTGACGTACTCACAGAGCCCCTCGGCAACGTCACTTATGGAAGAAGTGAGGTTGTCGATAAAAAGGACCCAATTGTTGGGTTTCGAGGGTCCATGCGCAGCGAAATAATGCAATAACTCGAAAAATCCCAAGCCCTAGAATCCGTTCTAGATGATTAATTAAGAAAAGATGAAATAGAAATACCAACCTTGAATGCTTTTGCCTTTGATAAACTTGACCCGACTCCAGATTGAATGACCTTGTTAATCTTTGATGAACGAACGGGAATCACGAACTAAAGATCTTGACAAGCGAAGATCCTCTATGTGTATCCACGCGAAGAACGAACCCTAGAACTCTTCTAGGAGGATTGCTAGATCCTATTGATTGAAACACCTTTCAATCAATGAAGAACAATGGATTTGGTGGTGTTTGATTCTCAATTCTCAATTGAAATCTCTCACTCTTGGTGTTTTTCTCAAGCCAAAATGTTCTAATGACGGCTAGGGCAACCAGGGGCAAGTATTTATACGTTACAAATAAAAGCCCTTTGCGAAAACCCTAAAATTAGGTCATTTACGTATCGATCCGGGCCCGACGGGACGACTCGTCCCCAGGGCACGAGTCGTCCCCTTTGCACACCCCACCGATTCGCGTCCCCTCAGAGGCACGACTTGGCTTTGCTCACGGGACGAGTCGTCCCTTTGGGCACGACTCGTGCCCTGAGCACGAGTCGTCCTCGGGACACCCCCTGCGAATCATCGTCCCCTTTATGGGGAATAGTTAGTTCGGGCGGGGACGAGTCATCCCCCGAGCATAGAGAACCCATATTCTTCATTTTTGACAATTCGTTCGATGCGTGTGACCCCATAGGACCATACTATGTTGTGCAATGAGTCCGATCACATCGATCCTCATAAGACATGAGCGGACTCCTAAGCAAGCCATCATGCCTACCCAAATAGTATAATATCAAGTTCGATTTTCCTATATAGAACATATCACAATCCCATTGTCACACGATGTTATATTGAACATGAGTCATGGTCCACGTCAACTCATATTGTTCAATGCTTTCTCGTTATCAAGTAAATTGATTTAATCGATTGACATTAATCACATTAATTCATTCGGGCCTGGCCATGCACTACATCAATCTCACTTACGAGTGGCCCAGCAAACATCTCTCTTACGAGGGACAATTTCCATCTTCGACTTATCATTCTTCCCAACAAGAATCATACCATGCCAATGATAGCCCTTATTGTCATCCTAAGTTAAAGACAACGTTAAACTATATCAAACATGATATTCATCGAGCGGAAGACGATGATAATCTCAGGTCAAAGGATATCAATGATATGACTATATGAGATTTAATTATGACATTTGACCATGACATAAATCTCATAATGGGTCAAGTCCAGTACCTTGTTCTCTAACAAGTACCCATGAATCTAATGTGCATCTCCATGCATATAATCATCACATGATTATCCATTAGACTTCATACTAGTGCTTCATAAGTACTAGGGACACGATTATTATAACTAAACATGCAAACACATATAATAATCAAAGAAACAATCTCATATATAAATGAACAATGACATTACATAAAGGTCTATCTCTATAGGCCTAGGGCACTAACACCTACAGTCTTCCACTTGCACTAGGCCCAATCATTCATGTATCTTATACCCATGGACCTAACATGACCATCATGTATAGCTTGCGGTAAAGGCTTGGTGAGAGGGTCCGAGATGTTGTCATCCGTTGGTACCTTGCATATCTTGACGTCCTCCCTTTCACAGATTTCTCGAATGAGGTAGAAACGTCTCAAAATGTGTTTGGATCGCTGATGTGACCTTGGTTCTTTTGCTTGGGCAATAGCACCATTATTGTCACATAAAAGCTCTATCGGGTTAGTGATACTTGGAACGACTTCTAAGTCACTAACGAACTTCTTGATCCAAACCGCCTCCTTAGCCGCATCCGATCTTTTGCTATGTATTCTGGCTTCATTGTAGAATCGGCAACGGTGCTCTGCTTGGAACTCTTCCAACAAACAACACCTCCATTTAGCATAAACACAAAACCAGACTGCGATCTATAGTCATCTTTGTCGGTTTGGAAGCTTGCATCTGTGTAACCCTTTACAACCAGATCATCTTCCATTCCTCCAAATACCAAGAATACATCCTTAGTTCTTCTCAAGTACTTAAGGATATTCTTGGCAATGCCTATCCAATGGTTCTCACCGGGATCGGGCGGTATCTACTCGTTGCGCTTAGAGCGTACGAGACATCGGGTCTAGTACATAACATGGCATACATGATAGACCCAATTGCCGAAGCATATGGTATATCACTCATCCTCTTTCGCTCATCATTTGTCTTAGGACAATGAGTCTTGCTAAGAGTAATGCCATGTCCCATTGGCAAGTTCCCTCTCTTAGAATTTTCCATGCGGAATCTTCTAAGGACCTTGTCAATATATGTACTCTGACTCAAACCAATCATCCTTCTTGATCTATCTCTATAGATCTTGATACCAAGGACATAAGCCGCTTGACCCATATCTTTCATTGAAAAACATTTTCCTAACCAGGACTTTACGAGTCTCAAGTGCAGGAACATTGTTTCCAATGAGTAAGATGTCATCGACATACAATACCAGAAATAGCACTATGCTCCCACTTATCTTCTTGTATACGCAAGGTTCATCTTCGTTTTTGATGAAGCCAAACTCTTTGGCGATTCATCAAAACGTAGATTCCGGCTTCCGGAAGCTTCGCTTCAATCCATAAATGGATCTCTGCAACTTACACACTTTGTTAGAATCCTTTGGATCGACAAACCCTTCAGCCGTATCATGTATACATCCTCGAAGTAGGTTTCCGTTAAGAAACGCTGTTTTGACGTCCATTTGCCATATCTCATAGTCGTAATATGCGGCTATGGCAATTAGGATTCTAATAGACTTAAGCATTGCTACGGGCGAAAAGGTTTCATCATAGTCAACGCCATGAATCTGCCTATACCCCTTAGCAACTAGCCTAGCCTTATAAGTATGTACCTTTCCATCCATGTCGGTTTTCCTTTTGAAAACCCACTTGCACCCTATGTTTTTTACACCTTCGGGTGGATCAATCAAGTTCCAAACTTGATTATCGTACATGGATTTGATTTCGGATTCCATGGCTCCTAGCCACTTGTCCGAATCAGGAGTGGACATCGCCTCTTGATAGGAAGTAGGTTCATCATTCTCAATGATTTCTACTTCATTACTTTCCGTCATGAGAAATCCATATCTTCTCGAGTTCCGGATCGTATCCTATCCGATCTGCGAAGAACTTGTGTATCTTGAACCGGTTCCACAACAGCTTGTGAATTTGGTTCCGTCTCTACTATTGGCTCTATGTCATTTTCAGGTTCTTGAATTTCTTCAAGATCAATTTTACTCCCACTAGTTTCTTTAGAGAGAAACTCTTTCTCTAGAAAGACACCGTTTCGAGCAACAAACACTTTGTTCTCGGATTGGTTGTAAAATTGATATCCTTTCGTTTCCTTAGGATAACCAACAAAAATACATTTATCAGATCTAGGTGCAAGTTTATGTTCAGAAACCAATTTCTTTACATAAACCTCACATCCCCAAATCTTCATGAAAGATAAGCTAGGCTTTCTTCCATGCCACATCTCATGTGGGGTTTTAGGAGCCGATTTAGTAGGGACCTTGTTAAGTGTGAAAGCAGCTGTTTCCAGTGCATGTCCCCAAAAGGAAATAGGAAGGTTCACTTGACTCATCATCGATCGAACCTGTAAGTACCCAAATCTGGCTCATGCCTTCCGGTTAAATTTCCCGGCAATTTCGGTAAGTTTTCCGGTAATTCCCCGGACCTTCCTGGTGTTTCGGAAATATTCCGGAACAGTTCCAAATTAGTTAAAGGCTGAAGAGGAGCCTTCCTAATTAAGAAACACGTTTTTCTTAATTAGGAAGAAGTTTCTAGAATTTGCCACCTTGCATGGTTCTAGAAATGCTGAGTCACAATGGATAATGCCGCACGGCTGCATTAGCTTGAGGTCCCTAGCCGCACGGCCTCATTGGCGATTTCCAGACTGCCTATAAATAGAGCCCTCCTCTACCCATTTTAATAACCCACAAAAATCATAATACTCCCATAATACGAAGAAATACTCCCAAGAGGCTGCTGAAGATCCAAGAAGGTGAAGAAGAAGGCCAAGAAGCTCCCTCCCTCCTCCTTGAAGATCCAAGATCAACCTCTCCTCCTAGCTCCATCCAAAGAAGAAGGAAGCCATTGGTAACCTCGCACGCCCTAACCTCGCATCCTAATTGCTTTATAAATTGCTCATTGCATTGCCTTTATATTGCTTGGGACTTGGTAGATTAAAGATCACATCTTTATATTCCCCCTTCCCCTTTTGCATGCATTAGACATCATTTGTCATAAAAATGTAGTCTTTCCCCATAAAGGTGCATCCTTTGCACCTAAAACCCCCATTTTCCAATAAAAATGTCATTTTTATGCATCCTTTGCATATAAAAATCAAATCTTTTCAATCAAAATGCATCCTTTGCATTCAAAATCCCTTTTCCAAGCATCATTTGCTTTAAAGACCATGTCTTTACCATAAACTAGCATCATATGCTTTTCAAAATGCCATTTTTATGCATCATTTGCATAATGAATGCCAATTTCTTCATAAAAATGCATCATTTGCATAAAAATCATATCTTTATGCATCATTTGCAATAAAGATCATTTCTTTGAATCAAATGCATCATTTGCAACCCAAAAATGTCATCTTTTCATTAAAAATGTCATTTTTACATACATTTCCCCATTCCCCATTAGTAACCTCGGAACGGACCGATGTAAAAGATCCTATCTTTACATCGTTTCTTCCATTAAAGGTTTCATAATCTCTTTAGAAAAGGGACACCTTTGAACCCTATATCTCCGATTATCACTTAAGATGAGTATGAAGCATCTATACGAGCTCGACCATCTTAAAGTGTATGATTGATGGGCTAAGGACCCTCCTTTTCTAAAGAACCTCATCTTTGACCACAAAGAGAGTCATTCTCTCGATCACGCAAGTCCCAAGGTCCAAAAAATGCGATGATCACAAGTCCAAGATGAGGGCGGGATCATAATCCCGAATACATAAAATCCAAGAAATCCCGAGCGACAACCAACAAATGGTTTGTACGTCCGGAAGACGACTTGGGACATTCCCTCCTTATCATCAAACACATGCACACAAGAAAGCACGCAAGCAAGCACGATTAATGGGATCTTGGGAGACTTGCTCCGGCAAGGCACCTTGGGTGAACGACAATCCGTTCTTCCCAAGGGGTAACTTAACCTCCGAACCCATAAAACCTTTTTTTTCAAAGTTTTGAGGTAATCAAAATGGCGTGGCGACTCCGTTTTTCAAATTAAACCGCATGTCTTCAAACTAGCGTGAATCCAACAAACACAAAAATTTGGGCACACATTCACAGTTTGGCGACTCCGCTGGGGAAATCCCAAAGGAGAAAAGCTTTTATTTTTCAAAACAAAAATCGATACTCGGTATATAGGTGGAAACCACTTACCCTTCCTGTACATACCCTGACGTGGGAGTTGGGATAACCGGTGGTTTAACAATCCCACGTACCGGTATCACTTTTTCGAAAAAATATATTGAAAGCTTTTCCCTTTGAGCGGGTTAGACTCCCGTCGCCGATTTCATTAATCGTGCTTGCTTTCTTTACCTTGCATTGCATCATTTGCATCTTGGAATCTGTGCATGCTTTGAACAGGAAACAACCCGAAAAATAGCAAAGGAGTGGAACCTGGAAAATTGATCCATGCAGTCGTACGGCTCAATCCTCCTTGGATTCTGACAGGGCGACCTCAGTGGCAATTCCACCAGGAAAAATCATGGTTAATCTGGCAGTCCTAGCAGCTTGGGGCTACTCAGCTCCATGGCCCAGGGCTCCCCGAGAAAATTTACGTGCTTATGTGTTGCATTTTCCCCGTCCCGAAAACCATTCCTTTAAAACACGTTTCTGAAAATCTCTGTTTTAACTCAAAAAGGAACATTTTTTAGGAGACCGCACACTACGCGCACCTGATATATCCTGTACACTTTTGCACGCACGTCCTTCAAACCCGAGGGTGGTTCTAGCTGCAGTCACGGACAGCCTTACGATGCTCCCGGGCACGCACGGAATCATCCCAACCTCCCCATGGCAGCCAGTGTCGACCAATGCACAGTCCGTGTCACACGTTTCAAAAAACCGTGACTTTTGGTTGGTGTTTGGTCTAGTCCGTGTCATATAGCCCAGTTGCATACCCTCGTAAAGGTCAAGCCTTAGTTCATAACGGAAGAAGAACTCTGCCAAGATTCCGACGAGGAAAAATTGGCGAGATCTCGACTCCGACATTGACTATTGACCTTGACCTGCACGGAATGCGCAAGAGTCAAGACCGAGTCTTTGCCAACAAATCAAAAGATCTTTCGCTCAAGCGAAGCTCTGCTAAAATTCCGACAAGGAAAAATTGGCAAGATCTTGACCCGGCATTGACTTCGATTCTAACTCACGCCCGGCGAATGCAACGAAGTTCAATGTGACACTGTGTCATCCGGCTTTTGCCGCCCGACCCATGCCTATTATCTTCTCGGATATTACCGAAAGTCAAAACGTCATTCGCTCAAGCGAAATTCTGCCAAAATCCTATCAAGGCAGAAAAACGAGACTTTCTCGGTATTGCCTTGACTATAATCCGCATCGCTCGTGCGTTGAAAGTTCCTATGACCTGCTAGACCCGTTAAGAGCGTTCTTTACTCTCGGTCGGTGGGATCCGCGTGCCCTATAGGACCCTCGCCCGGGGCTGTCCACCCTGGGAGGTCAAAATACAGGTGGAATACGAGGGGCTTATAGACGTAGTGACGGAACCCACTGATCCAGGATCTAGAGTAGTTACGAAAAAGAAGGGCAAACCCCCTTTTCCAACCAAATAGATATTAATAAAAGACACTGTTTTAAGTAAACTGGAAGATTCTAATTTGCATATTGCACGAGCCTTCACTCTAAACACCTACCCCGAGTCTAAACCTTTCCTATCCCTTTCCCGCTAGCCGAGAAAGAAGTGGGTGAGAACACCGGTCGGGCCGACTTGTTAGCGCGGGAATTCTCGGCAGTTCGCCGAGAATCCTCGGTTTGGTCGATCCCGTAGAGTCGAATGTCCGATTCGACAGAGAACGACCGGTTTGGGTAACCAGATGACTAGGGAAGAAGAGCTAGCCTTAGCCTTGGAAAATAGTCGTAAGGCCCATGAGGAACAGCAGCCATGCTCATTGATGCGCTACGCCGTCATGGGGTCCGGATAGTGGTAGAGCCCAATGGTTCCTTGGTTATGGTAGAAGATGAAACTCCGTAAGTAACCATCTCGGCCCCTCTAGCCTATAACCAAGCCCTCCTCCATCCACATATGAGCCTTTGCCAAAGACTGTCCCTTTTCGGCCTTTTCCGTATCCCAAGCCATTAGGGTCCCGACACCCTCCTCCTCCTCGTATAAGACCCGGCTTTGTTCCCTACCAACAGAGAACAAACGCCACAGCCTATTCCCGTAACGCAGCTCTCTCGCATTACCCTATGGGATTCGCTCCTCTCCCCAAGATGGGCCGTCCCCAGACAACTTCCGTGCCTCGAATCAATCAAGCGACCTTTTCAACTCCCGCCCGCCACGCAGATCTTCCACCCCCAACCTTGCCAATAGGATCCCACGAGGCTCCTTTTCCTACTTCTGCAACTATGAGCCTAATTCCTATGCCTCTCGGTCGCCCTCGTGGAAACACCGGACCGTGCCAAGTTTACACCTATTTCCCTTCTAAAGACTCCCAAGCCATGGTAATTCCGGCTACCACCGTGCCACCCACAGCCCCGCCACTCAAATCCGACAAGCACCGCTTCGAGTCAAAACCGTCCCCGATCCCAACATGACTTGGTGATGGAACAAGTTAAGTCCATGCAGAGAAGTTCTGAGAACCGAACACCAAAAAGGCGGCATATCGACATCGATCCTAGCAAGATTGTCCCTCTTCCTCCAAAATTTCGGATGCTCGGAGATTGAAAAATTCAACGGCACCGATTGTCCCCTGACTCATATTGAAAGCTACCTTCTTGCCATGAGAGCCAAGGATCGTACACATCAGCAAATGGCCGACCATTTTCGCTTGTCATTAAAGGGTTCAGCTCTTAGATGGTTCCCGCATCGTAAAACCGTAAGCCCGAGCCACATGGGACCAAATTAAGGAAGCCTTTCTGGAGACGTCTACGGCCAACTTGAATTGGGAAACCAACAGAATGACCTACAAGGCACTCTACAGCGCCCGCACGAGCCAAAGGAGTGAATTTTACAGGAGATGGAACTGGAAGCTCAGTGAAATGATGACCCCGCTGAATGAAGAAGAGTAGATGGAGATCTTCCAATCCTGCTTAAAGCCTCAACTAAGGGTCCAAATTGGCAATTACTATTATCCTGACCTTCGAGCGATGGTAAATGCTGGTACCAAGTTTGAAAATGCCTTCAACATGGCCCCGGCCACAGGATCAGCCAGCTCTTATCGCTACAAAGCACCAGTGTCAAACACCCCGGCTGTCACTATAAAGGGAAAAGAAACGGTCGGCGCTGTCAATTACATCCAGAAAGTGGGACAGAATTCAAGCCAAGTAGTTGCGAAGCCGAGACCTCGTTTCTATACAGCAGAAGATTTCGGAATGCCACTAGAAAAGGTCTTTGATGGTTTGGTAGCCGAAGGACTCATCAGACCTCTGGAAAACTGGAAACCCAAAAACCCTAGTATCAGAATGGACGAAACCAAACATTGCCGCTTCCACAAATATCATGGGCATAACACCAATGATTGCACCTACCTGAAACTCCTGATCTCTCGCCTAATTGAAGAAGGCAAGCTTGAACCACCTCGGGGTCCTAATGTGGTCAAGAACCCTCTTCCAGCTAACAATCAGGTCAACATGATCGAGTTCGGAGAGACAAATGCAGTCAACTTTGGAAATCCAGAGATCATAGACATTCTGAAATTCAATGTTCCTTATGCTAGGTTGCAAGGAAAATGGAAAGATTTGATCAACGCCGCCGCCATGGAAGGACAGTTTGGGCCCATAGTCGGAACTGATTTTGTTAATGTTGTCAGAGCTCGGCCTCTTTTCTATGATATCGAACCAGTAACCATGGTCAAGATTACAGAAGAAAAGCTCACTTATGAAGACTGCGAGTTTGAAGTGAAACAAGCCATGTTAATGAAAGTTTCTTCAGAACCCTTCATTACCCATGATGAGCATAATGTATTTGTAATGGCTCTTACCACTCCCGAGGATCAGTCCCAGCCCCCTGTTTGGGAAAAGGTGGAAAGAAAAGTGAACCAGCCAGAAGACTTTTGGGATGAAGAAAGCTGTATCTCGTATGCCGAAAGTACAACCGGGTCCTACCGCCCTGCAGGTACCGACAAATAAAGTTAAGTTCGTAAAGGAGATTCCGCCGCATCAGAGGTATTCCCCATGGAAATGGTGTCAACAAAGGCAATTATGATCCACAGATGAGAACGCCGACAAGACCGCTACTCCCTGTGGCAACAAAGAAGAAGGAGTGAGATCCCTGGCCCAACCCTTGTCAAGCCACCCTCGAGTCAATAAGTAGTGTAGGGTCCAGAGTCGCAGCGTCTGTTCGCCGAGTCGGGAATCTTGGAATTCTAGTCCTCGAGTCATCCGAAGGCCTCACGCCCGAGGACTATCAAAATGTAATCGATGTCATATTTCCCCTTATTTTGAATGAAATGACAGATCTTTCGAGTATCCTCTTATTGCCAACTTAACAAATGATAAATTAACTCAAAACTCAACAACAGCTAATAATGAATCATTTGAACAAGATGCAAACACACTAAATGAACAATACATTAAAGAAATCTTTAAGGTGTTTCGTAAAAGAGGAAAACCGGGCCCAAGCCGCCGAGGAGGTTTTGACAAGTGTGAACTTGGGTACCGGTCGAGGAACCTAAAGAGACACAGATCGGAAACTTCTTCCAGGGGTTGAACGGGACAGACCGATCGATCCGCTCGTGGAATACGTCGACGTGTTTGCATGGTCATACAGGATATGCCGGGGCTAGACAGGTTCGATAGTAGAGCACGTAATCCCCCTAGCACCGTATGCTAAGCCGCAAGAAATGTAAACCGAGGAAGATCAAGCCGTAATGGTCTCTACAGTCAAAGAAGAAATTGAGAAGCTACCGCGGGTGGGATTCATTAGAGTCATCGAATATCTGACATGGTTATCCAATATTGTGACCGTCACCAAGGCCAATGGGAAGGTGCGCTGCTGTGTGGATTTTCGAGATCTGAACAAGGCCAGCCCCAAGGACGATTACCCTTTGCCAAACATAGACATCCTGGTGGAATCCACTGCCAACTACGAAGTCAAATCCTTCGTTGATGGCTTTGCAGATACAAACCGCATCAAGATGGCCGAGGAAGACCAAGAAAAGACTCTTCACCACACCGTGGGGAACTTATGTTATACAGTGATGCCATTTGGGCTTAAGAACGCCGGGGCTACTTACCAACGGGCAGCAACCGCGCTTTTTCATGACATGATCCACAAGGAGATTGAGGTCTACGTAGATGACATGATAATCCACTCCAAAGACGAGGACGAGCAGCACTTTGTTGACCTGCGGAAGTTCTTTGAGAGGCTGAGACAACATTCCATGAGACTAAACCCTGCTAAATGCACCTTCGGAGTGACAAGGGGAAAAGTGCTTGGGTATATGGTCATGGAGCGAGGTATCGAAGTTGACCCCCAAATGATCAAAGCCATTATGGATATGAGGCCACCTCGGACCTGCATGTAAGTCAAGAGCTTTATGGGAAAACCGCAGACATTAGCCGTTTCATCAATCGCTGACCACTATGTGCGAGCCCATCTTCAAGCTCATGAAGAAGAACGTAGACACGTAATGGACCGAAGAATGCCAGATGCTTTTGACCAGATCAAGGCATACTTGGTACATCCTCCGGTACTATGCCCCCACATAGACAGAAACCTCTTCGCTCTATCTCACTGTCACCGATACGGCAGCTGGGGCTATGCTTGCCCAGAGAAGAAAGACTCTCGGATAGAAAACGCCATTTACTTTGTCACCTGAAGCTGCAGTGGAAGTGAGCTCAATTACTCAACATGTGAAAAGACTCCGTGCAGATCGGGTCCGGGGTAGTCGGCAAGTTGAAGCATTATATGCAAGCCCACCCCGTGAATTTGGTCTCAAGAATGGACCCCATCAAATACATCTTTGATAAGCCTTCCCTCTCGATGCGTCTAGCAAAGTGGTCCTTCTTCTTAGTAGAGTACGACATCAACTATGTGACCGTAAAGGCCATCAAGGGTCAAGCGTTGTCGACCACCCGGCAAACTTTCCCAAGAATGAAGACAGAGGGCCCGAACCCCAATTCCTGCATGAAGGGATCTTTGCAATGAGCCCGAAACCGATGGCAATTGTTCTTCGACTGAGCCGCTAACAAAAGAGGAAACGGTATCGGGATGCTACCGGTCGATCCAAAAGATGAGCATACACGCATAGCCCTCAAGTTGAACTTCCCCGCCACGAACAATGTTGCCGAGTATGAAGTCTCGCATTGCTGGTTTGGAAGCCGCCTTAGAAAGGAATGTCAAGGAGCTAGAAGTTTACTGAGACTCACTCGATCATCAACCAGGTTTCCAACAAGTGGAAGACTGTGGACCCTAACCTCGCAGCCGGTATCATGCCCATATGGAGGAGTTGATCGGACAGTTCGTAGAAGTGACCTTCCACTACTTGCCAAGGGAAAAGAACAGATTCGCAGATGCCCTAGCTACTCTAGCCTCATTGGTAGAGATCCCCGAGGGAAAAGCCATAAAACCCTTCCGAGTGGGTAGAAAAGAAGCCCCCAAATGTTCCGTACATTTGTGAAGTAGACCTGGGACCCGAGCCTATAAAGGAACCCCGGTACAATCAAATTTACCAGCTTCCTCAAAGATGGAGAGTCGGCTTTCGTAGATAAAGAAGGTAGACCAAAAGAAGGTGTCGGTGCCAAGAGCTTGCAAGCCACCGAAAAGGTTGGCCTCCCATTATGTCATTCTAGGAGGCAACCTATACAAGAAGCAATACCAAGGACCACTCCTCTTGTGCGTCACTCAAGAAAAGGCCAAAGAATTGATGACTGAAGTCCACAATGGTCCCTACGGTCCTCATATGAATGCCGTGAGCCCCGATGCAAGTGATCCTCGAATGAGTTACTACCGGATTTCCATGGAAACAGATCAGTGTCCAACACGTCCGAGCATGCGACAAGTGCCAACGGTTTGCCAACCTCAACCATCTCCCGCCTCATGGCACCTGTACCGCATGACGACTCCTTGGCCGTTTGCAACTTGGGGTATTGACGTGATAGTGGAAAATAGCCCCGGCAGAAGCAATGGACATGAATTTGTGCTAGTAGCCATCGACTACTTCACCAAGTGGGTAGAGGCCAAGTCTTACAAGGTCCTCACTTCCGTAAAAGTGGCCCAATTCATCAAAGAAAACATAATGTGCAGATATGGGGTGCCCAATGAGATCATTTCTGATAATGGGTCGCACTTTGAAGGGGACTGCGATAGGTTGCTGTTAGAATTCAGAATCACTCGCCACAAGTCGTCTCCGTATAGACCTCAGACTAATGGAGCCGTGGAAGCTGCTAATAAGACACTCGAACGGATCATCCTAAGATGGCCACCCGTGGTCGTGATTGGCCCGAAAAATTGCACTGGCACTCTGGGGCTGGGCGTAACGTCTGTCGAACAGCCTACAGGAGAAACTCCTTTTGCCCTAACCTACGGGATGGAAGCAGTGTTACCAGTGGAGTTGGAAATCCCGTCATTAAGGGTCCTCCTGGAAAACAGTGTCAATGAAGTAGAATGGTTGCGCAGCTGGCATGCTGAGTTAGCCCTGCTTGATGAAAGAAGGCTAAAAGCCATGGAACACACCCGAGCCTACCAGAGGCGGATGGCCGCAGCGTTTGATAAAAAGGTCAAGGCCATAGACATCAAAGAGGGTGACTTAGTTTTGAAAGTGAAGCCCCTACCGCAGACAACCCACGGGAAAATGGGAACCCGTTTGGATCGGCCCCATGTGGTGCGTAAGATACTATCGGGAGGAGCCATGAAGCTTGCAGACCTAGACGGCAATCCCTTTGTCCACCCAGTCAACGGTGATAAGCTCAAAAGATACTATGTCTAAAAGAAAAAAAAATAAATAATAAAAAAAAAAAGAGTGCAAAAAGAGTAATACCAAATAGGCCGAAAACCCCAAAAAGGGCGGTCTAGGCAAAAGACATGGTTGCACATAAAAATCTTAGTGCAAAAAAAGAGTAATGCCCACTAGGCCGAAATCCAAAAAGGGCGAGTCTAGGCAAAAACAGTGGCCGCACATAAAAAAAATATATATAGTTCACCAGAATGAACTACGAAGACCTGAGCCCCTTAGTCTTTCTTGTAAAAGGGGAACGTAGGCAGCCATATATGGTTCGGTCTAAACAATAAAAAAGGACAATCAAGCTTCCATGAAGTGCGTCCTAAATAATAAAGGGTATTTCAGTTTTCATAAAACGGGTCCCAATCAATAAGACATTTGAATTTCCATGAAATGTGTCTTGATTAACTTCTAAGATAATATTTCTTGTTCATTACAAGTCAAAAACTTCTTGATGAGTTCAAGCACGGTCTACCTCTTGACTCTGCTAACCTGCTACAAAGATCTAAAATACAATAAAATGCCTAAATAAACTAATGTGTTTGCAAAATGGCAATAAGGGAATCCTAAGAAAAGATCTCGTCGGCCGTCATTCGCCGAGTCTTCTTTGGTCTTATTCCCTTTTCCTCGGCCCCGTCGAGTCTTCTTCCTCTTTTTATCTATGATGTCGGTATCCCTCATCCCGACCTCCGGTATCCTCACTGGAGCCTCTACCAAACCCGTGTCAATAAGCGCTCTCTCTACCCGAGCACGAGTCCGCACCTCTTCCCTCTGAGCCTCAGTCAAAGGAGCGACCTCGGACAACCTCTCGTACCGAGCCTCCATGTCCCTGATCAGGTCACCCGACTGGTTATGGCGACTCGCCTTAGCCTCAGTCTTCCTCAGAGTCCTACTCGAGTCACAGTCGGCCCCCAATAAAGCCTGACGTCTCTCCTCCAAGATGACCCGATTCGCTCCCATCTCCTCTCATACCACCGGTCAAGTAGACAGTGGTCAAGATGGTACTCTTCCTGCTCCTGAAGATAACCCTGGGTGGGAAAGCAGTGTATGTCCAAGCCCTCGAGAAGAAAGAGAAGCTGGCTGGATCCCTCATATCCAATGACACCACCTCCATGGTCCGGATGTCCTCCCAATCACACTACTGGTTCCAAGGAAAGAACCCGATCACCTCACAAAACCAGGCCTGCATGTTCAAAACATCAAAAAGGTCATTCTCTCTCTCATAAAAGTCTCAAGACAGGAAAAGAAAGAGAGACTACCTCAAGGGAAAATGAGAAGCAGTCCATCGAAGCAGCCTTGTTCCGACTGTACATGTCCAAAGAGAAGTAGAGCTCCGCCAATCCGGCCTCTCCCCAAGAGACCGTCCCTATCCCATCCACATCCTCCAGAGAGTCGAGGAGGCAAGTCATGGCGTTGTCCTGCATTAGCAAAGATGGTGACCGACAAAGATCAACCACACGAAGGCTCTAGCCGGTAGCTGAGCGAGTCACCTCACTAATGGCAAAGTCCCGTATGCGGTTACGGGATCGCCACCTCGACATTCCGCGTCTCCATACCCGGCCCTTGGGAATCAACTCAAATCCAACCAAATTACGAAACTCCTCGGCAATGTGGTCTCTTCAAGTCACGGGCCTCCCTCCGGTGAAGCGTAGGCCGCATGTAGCGTGAAATCGGCAGGAGTCACTGTCAACTCTCCCCAGCTCAGATGAAAGCTATGGGTGCTGTCCCACCAGAACTCAGAAAGGGCCTGGATCAAACCCTTGCTCTTAGAGGTGATATGAACACCCCTGCCGATAGCCTCGACGAATGAATCCAGGCCGGTAGCCCTCACCAAACCCTTGGGGTTCACCCCATTCTTCTCGAAATCCGGCATCCTCTGCCAAAGCTTGACTGCAATCTCTGATGGTCCTCTAGACTTGTTCTCCTATAGACAAGCAAAGCACAAAGAAATGTGTCAGTCCATTCATCATTTTCAAAAGCATGCATATATTCACAAAAGTGCACATATTTTTCAAAAGAAAATCATTCACAAAAGTTTTTCTAGCATCATTTGCATCAAAAAAAGCGTCTTTCATCACTTGAAACACGTCATGTCAAGTCTCATTGCTTTCCTAAAGCACAAAATCACAATTTTCACAATTCTTTGCACATAAGCATTATTCTTTCAAAAAAAAAAAATGGCATGCATGAATCCTTTTCATCTTCCAAAATCATGTTTTCTCAAAATTTTGACCTAGTTCTAGCACATGCAAGAACTCCGTCTCACTTTAGACAAATTTTCATTCTTACTTTATTTGCGAGAAAAAAGTGGGTCATTCTCACTATTTTTGTCAAACAAATTGCACATTGCATGTTCTTAGCCTCATAGGTTCATCATCAATGTCTCAAAATCATTCAAAAATCCTAGGAAAATCCTAGAAAATTCCTAAGTTCGGGTCAAGCCCTAAGTCATTCAAAATTCAATCAAAATCGACGGAATTGAGCCAAATAAGAATGCTTACCCCAACCGGACGCGGGTTCGTCGATTTGTGCTCTCTTCTCCCCGGGTAAAGCTCCGACGGAGGCATAAGAAAGTCATACTTTCTTTCCGTTCGCACGAGCTCCTTTCTCCTCCTCCGAGCGGCCGCCGAGATGTTTCTTCTTGCTTGCCTCGGTATAGGATTGCCCTCCGGATCCATTCCAATCAAAAGGAAGCAAAGGAAATTGAAGGAATTCGAATTTTTCTCTTCCTCCTCTCTCTCTCTCTGCGTTCTTGGGCGGCAACACAATGCCAATGGCCCGTTCAAATCTGATTTTAAATAATCTGGAAAAAACAGGTTTCTAGCCGTACGGCTCCTTTTTCTCCATCTCATGCCGGGCGGCCTCATTCGCTCTGAGCAGAAAATTACAATCCTGCCCCTGGACCTTCCACTTGGGCATGCAATTCCCGTTATCTTTTAACTAAGATAACATCTTTTTCAGAAGATATCCTTTATCTCTTAAGCAATTAAGCTTTATTCCCAGTCGCCTCCGTTAAATCCGTTATAACGGGATAATGCTAGGTGACAACCTCCGAATTGTCAAAACTCTAAACTGAGCTTACCTCTATCCCGGATAGCGACGTATGCTAAGTTATCCTAACTTAAGCTACCTCTATCCCGAATAGTGACGTATGCTCGAGTTCCTCTTAACTTAAGCTACCTCTATCCCGAATAGTGACGTATGCTCAAGTTCCTCTCAACTTAAGCTACCTCTATCCCGAATAGTGACGTATGCTCAAGTTCCTCTCAACTTAAGCTACCTCTATCCCGAATAGTGACGTATGCTCAAGTTCCTCTAAACTTAAGCTACCTCTATCCCGGATAGTGACGTATGCTCGAGTTCTTCTTAACTTAAGATACCTCTATCACGAATAGTGAAGTATACTTAAGTTCTTCTAGCTTTAGCTACCTCTATCTCTGTCAAAAAGAGATAGCGCCGTAAGCTTTAGTTTTTTCGTTATTTCCGTCATAAAGAAATAACGTCATCCAGCTTTAGCTACCTCTATCTTCTCGATAGTGACGTAAGCTCTAGTTTCCTCAGGTGACAACCTCCATTAATTGTCAAAACCCTCAAGGATCCTAGACATCGTTCTTAACCTATCTAGTGATGCTTGAACTACGATCAAGGCTTGATTCCTCCGGGATACGTAGGTAGCCTTTCATAAAAGGTCCAGCCATCCGACCACTTTGGTCACCCTGTTCCTCCGTCACTCCTCAGTGATGAAGTAGTCCCTCATAGGAGACTTTGTTATCCGACCACCTCGGTCACTTCTAGCATATCCCCAGTAGGATCAATTGCTTGACCTCCTAGGTCATTTTCTCTTCTATTTCCCCAGCAAGAGACCAGTTTTCTCTTCTTCATTCCTCAGCGGATCCTACTCCGAACTACGGCCTGGCTTGATTCCTCCGGGATACGTAGGTAGCCTTCCAGAGGTTCAGCCACTCGACCACCTTGGTCACCCAATCCGTCTCGGCATTCGCCAGATCGGATCCTTTTCTATCGACAACCCCACTCGCCTTGCAAGTGACGTTGCCGAGGGGCTTCTGTAAGTACCCAAATCTGGCTCATGCCTTCCGGTTAAATTTCCCGGCAATTTCGGTAAGTTTTCCGGTAATTCCCCGGACCTTCCTGGTGTTCCGGAAATATTCCGGAACAGTTCCAAATTAGTTAAAGGCTGAAGAGGAGCCTTCCTAATTAAGAAACACGTTTTTCTTAATTAGGAAGAAGTTTCTAGAATTTGCCACCTTGCATGGTTCTAGAAATGCTGAGTCACAATGGATAATGCCGCACGACTGCATTAGCTTGAGGTCCCTAGCCGCACGGCCTCATTGGCGATTTCCAGACTGCCTATAAATAGAGCCCTCCTCTACCCATTTTAATAACCCACAAAAATCATAATACTCCCATAATACGAAGAAATACTCCCAAGAGCTGTTGAAGATCCAAGAAGGTGAAGAAGAAGGCCAAGAAGCTCCCTCCCTCCTCCTTGAAGATCCAAGATCAACCTCTCCTCCTAGCTCCATCCAAAGAAGAAGGAAGCCATTGGTAACCTCGCACGCCCTAACCTCGCATCCTAATTGCTTTATAAATTGCTCATTGCATTGCCTTTATATTGCTTGGGACTTGGTAGATTAAAGATCACATCTTTATATTCCCCCTTCCCCTTTTGCATGCATTAGACATCATTTGTCATAAAAATGTAGTCTTTCCCCATAAAGGTGCATCCTTTGCACCTAAAACCCCCATTTTCCAATAAAAATGTCATTTTTATGCATCCTTTGCATATAAAAATCAAATCTTTTCAATCAAAATGCATCCTTTGCATTCAAAATCCCTTTTCCAAGCATCATTTGCTTTAAAGACCATGTCTTTACCATAAACTAGCATCATATGCTTTTCAAAATGCCATTTTTATGCATCATTTGCATAATGAATGCCAATTTCTTCATAAAAATGCATCATTTGCATAAAAATCATATCTTTATGCATCATTTGCAATAAAGATCATTTCTTTGAATCAAATGCATCATTTGCAACCCAAAAATGTCATCTTTTCATTAAAAATGTCATTTTTACATACATTTCCCCATTCCCCATTAGTAACCTCGGAACGGACCGATGTAAAAGATCCTATCTTTACATCGTTTCTTCCATTAAAGGTTTCATAATCTCTTTAGAAAAGGGACACCTTTGAACCCTATATCTCCGATTATCACTTAAGATGAGTATGAAGCATCTATATGAGCTCGACCATCTTAAAGTGTAGGATTGATGGGCTAAGGACCCTCCTTTTCTAAAGAACCTCATCTTTGACCACAAAGAGAGTCATTCTCTCGATCACGCAAGTCCCAAGGTCCAAAAAATGCGATGATCACAAGTCCAAGATGAGGGCGGGATCATAATCCCGAATACATAAAATCCAAGAAATCCCGAGCGACAATCAACAAATGGTTTGTACGTTCGGAAGACGACTTGGGACATTCCCTCCTTATCATCAAACACATGCACACAAGAAAGCACGAAAGCAAGCACGATTAATGGGATCTTGGGAGACTTGCTCCGGCAAGGCACCTTGGGTGAACGACGATCCGTTCTTCCCAAGGGGTAACTTAACCTCCGAACCCATAAAACCTTTTTTTCAAAGTTTTGAGGTAATCAAAATGGCGGGGCGACTCCGTTTTTCAAATTAAACCGGATGTCTTCAAACTAGTGTGAATCCAACAAACACAAAAATTTGGGCTCACATTCACAGAACCATATCTAATAGGGTTCGATTTCTCCTCTCGGACACACCATTCCATTGTGGTGTTCCGGGTGGAGTAAGTTCTGAAACAATTCCACAACTTTTCAGATGATCGTCAAATTCTTGGCTCAAATATTCACCACCTCGATCGGATCGAAGTGTTTTAATAGTTTTGCCAAGTTGATTTTGTACTTCACTTTGAAATATTCTAAATATCTCAAATGCTTCACTTTTGTACTTCATCAGATAGACATAGCCATATCTTGATAAGTCATCAGTGAATGTTATGAAGTACCGAAATCCTCCCCTAGCAATGCTATTCATTGGTCCACATACATCAGTATGTACGAGAGCCAACAAATCACTAGCCCTTTCACTACTCTTAGAAAAAGGTGCTTTAGTCATCTTGCCCAATAAACAAGACTCGCAAACATCATATGATTCATAATCATATGAGTCTAAATATCCATCTTTATGGAGTTTAGAGATGCGCTTCTCGTTTATGTGCCTAAGACGGCAATGCCATTTATATGTGTCATTCACATTATTTGGTTTGGATTTCTTACTAACATGATAGACATTATCAACATTATTCTCAACATCCAAGACATAAAGGCCATTAAAAGAATGAGCAACACAATAAAGCATGTCATTCAAATAAATTGAAAATTTCTTATTCGCAATAAGAAAATTGTAACCTTCATTGTCTAAACATGAAATAGAAATAATGTTTCTGCTCAAATCCGGAACATAATAACAGTTATTTAAAACTAAAATTAATCCGCTTGGTAAAGTGACTTCGTAAGTCCCTACGGCCAATGCAGCAACTCTTGCTCCATTTCCAACCCGTAGATCTACTTCACCCTCTTTGAGCAACCTTCTATTCTTTAGTCCCTGCACATTTAGGCAAATGTGAGATCCACATCCGGTATCTAATACCCAAGAACTAGAGGTAGAAAGTAAAATATCTATCACATAGATACCTGAAGTCATGGCAATCTCATTGCCCTTCTTCTTCAGTCCTTCCTGATAAAGCTTGCAGGCCTCCAATGCCCAGTTTCCTTGCAATGGTAGCACACCGCATCCTTTTGGGATTTGGGTTTAGGCTTCTCAGCAACGGCAACCTTTGCCTCCGGTTTAGCAACTTTTGCTTTACCCTTGTTTTTGAACCCCTTTCCTTTATTCACCATCAACACTTGATTGGTTTTCTTGGTAATATTGTTCTCCGCATTCTTTAGCATCCCATGCAATTCAGACATAGATTTATTCATCCCATTCATGTTATAATTCAGAATAAACTGATTATAACTTTCAGGGAGTGAATGCAATATCATATCCGTAGCCAGCTCTAACGGGATAGGATATCCAAGCCTCTCAAGATGTTCGAGGTGACCCTTCATTTTCAACACATGAGGCCCAACAGGTTGTCCTTCAATCATCTTGCATGAATGAAGAGCCTTCATAGTGTCAAACCTTTCCGTACGTGCTTACAACTGGAACATTTTCTTCAAATGATTTCCCAAATCATAGGCTTCCATGTGTACAAGGTCCTTCTGAAGAGCCTTACACATGGTCGCAAGCATCAGGCAACCAACATCAATAGAATCATCCACATGCTTCTTATGTTGGTCCCTTTCCGCTTTAGTTGCATTAGCAGCAGGCTCGGGTGGAACGGGTCCATCGAGAATGTACAACTTCCTTTCCTGTTTGAGAACAATTCTCAAACTGCGGATCCAATTCACATAGTTGTTGCCATTCTCCTCTAACTTGTCCTTCTCAAGGACTGATCGCAGTGACATGTTTTGATTATTGTTTACAGCCATTGATCTACAAAGATATGCAACAAGATATGAAACACATATAAATACCAATTCATTTAAGAGATTAATTAAAGTATTTCATAAATACTCCCACTAAATTATATAACCTTCTTATACAAACATGTATAATATAATTTAATAGGCTAAGACCCAACTTTAATTTAATTTCAAGTCGGCTATGGCACGACTGCTCAAAATTAAACTAAAAAGGTAGATAACATTTATCAATCATATCTATATATGACTCTTAGATCATTATGAGATTATAGACATCATATGTCACATGTTTCAATCTCATCTTATGCCTTAGGCCCAAAACCGTTTTGATAGCCTAATTGAGTTCAACCATGTTAAACGTATAGCAATCACTATTTGCTCATCTTGACCATACAAAGATAGAATCAATGTACCTCGCTGTGGCGTAGCCTACATGAAACTACCCGTGTACTCACAAGTGTTTAAACATGGGTGGCATAAAACAAACTCAAATTTCAAAGAAGCTTCAATTTTTCATGCTTATCAATTACATGCCAAGGTTGATTCATGAAAACTATATGAGCATAATTATGAATTTGGAATGATGCAACACAAATCATATTTGATTAGTAATTACTAGTACGCGGCCACGTGCTCCAAATTCATCCCACACTTCCATCGAAGTGCCTGTGGGGAAGGTCTTGGTGTCCAGCCAATATACTATGTAACACTTCACAAATATCCTAGATTAATCACATTAATCATATTTAATGAAATTGACATCCCATAATCTAGATTAATCATATTAATCCTATATTTCAATTTCATAATCATGGTATATCAATATATACAATTACTTCACAAGCAAAACTCATACAATTTCATATTCTAGATCATGCACATCATGAAAATTCATATAATCATATTACACAATTATCATGATTATCTAACTAAACATCATGAACGGGGCTCTGATACCACTATTGGGTTCCGAGGGTCCATGCGCAGCGGAATAATGCAATAACTCGAAAAATCCCAAGCCCTAGAATCCGTTCTAGATGATTAATTAAGAAAAGATGAAATAGAAATACCAACCTTGAATGCTTTTGCCTTTGATAAACTTGACCCGACTCCAGATTGAACGACCTTGTTAATCCTTGATGAACGAACGGGAATCACGAACTAAAGATCTTGACAAGCGAAGATCCTCTATGTGTATCCACGCGAAGAACGAACCCTAGAACTCTTCTAGGAGGATTGCTAGATCCTATTGATTGAAACATCTTTCAATCAATGAAGAACAATGGATTTGGTGGTGTTTTATTCTCAATTCTCAATTGAAATCTCTCACTCTTGGTGTTTCTCTCAAGCCAAAACGTTCTAATGACGGCTAGGGCAACCAGGGGCAAGTATTTATACGTTACAAATAAAAGCCCTTTGCGAAAACCCTAAAATTAGGTCATTTACGTATCGCCCAGTTCGACGGGACGACTCGTCCCCCAGGGGCACGAGTCATCCCCTTTGCACACCCACTGATTCTGGCGTCCCCTCAAGAGGCACGACTTGGCTTTGCTCACGGGACGAGTCGTCCCTTTGGGCACGACTCGTGCCCCAGAGCACGAGTCGTCCCTCAGGACACCCCCTCTGAATCATCCGTCCCCTTTATGGGGAATAGTTAGTTCAGACTGGGGACGAGTCATCCCCTGAGCATAGAGAACCCATATTCTTCATTTTTGACAATTCGTTCGATGCGTGTGACCCCATAGGACCATACTATGTTGGCAATGAGTCCGATCACATCGATCCTCATAAGACATGAGCGGACTCTAGCAAGCCATCATGCCTACCCAAATAGTATAATATCAAGTTCGATTTTCCTATATAGAACATATCACAATCCCATTGTCACACGATGTTATATTGAACATGAGTCATGGTCCACGTCAACTCATATTGTTCAATGCTTTCTCGTTATCAAGTAAATTGATTTAATCGAATGACATTAATCACATTAATTCATTCGGGCCTGGCCATGCACTACATCAATCTCACTTACGAGTGGCCCAGCAAACATCTCTCTTACGAGGGACAATTTCCATCTTGACTTATCATTCTTCCCAACAAGAATCATACCATGCCAATGATAGCCCTTATTGTCATCCGGTTAAAGACAACGTTAAACTATATCAAACATGATATTCATCGAGCGGAAGACGATGATAATCTCAGGTCAAAGGATATCAATGATATGACTATATGAGATTTAATTATGACATTTGACCATGACATAAATCTCATAATGGGTCAAGTCCAGTACCTTGTTCTCTAACAAGTACCCATGAATCTAATGTGCATCTCCATGCATATAATCATCACATGATTATCCATTAGACTTCATACTAGTGCTTCATAAGTACTAGGGACACGATTATTATAACTAAACATGCAAACACATATAATAATCAAAAAAACAATCTCATATATAAATGAACAATGACATTACATAAAGGTCTATCTCTATAGGCCTAGGGCACTAATACCTACACCAATCCCAATGAGCAGCTGGGGATATGGCGGATGGCGGGACAACAATCTGGGAGATCGGGTGGCTGGACCTTTTGAGAAAGGATTCCTACGTATCCCTCCTTGGGAGGGAATCAAGCCAAATCGTAGTTCGAAAACGAAACTAATAAGAAGCAAGAAAGGGTAGAGATGTGCTTTCATACCTTTGCTGTGCTTACCTGTAGCTGCCGGGGAAACTGATGCTACTGCTGTCTGACAAGGGCATTTGTTGATGATAAGTCTCCGTCTAACACGGGCTCTTGATGATCTTCCGTCCAACACGGGCCTTGATGGTAACTTGCTTTTCCGTCCGACACGGGACCTGATGATGAACTTTCGGGACATTTATGATGAAACCTCCATCCAACACGGGATATTGATGGTGAGACTTCCGTCCAACACGGGCCTTTGACGATGATCTTCCGTCCAACACGGGAGTTGATGATAAGCCTCTGTCCAACAAGGGAATTGGTGATCTTCCGTCCAACACGGGATATTGATGAAGAATCTCCGTCCAACACGGGAACTGATGAACCTTCCGTCCGACACGAAATATTGATGAAGAAACTCCGTCCGACACGGGAACTGATGAACCTTCCGTCCGACACGGAATATTGATGAAGAATCTCCGTCCGACACGGGAACTGATGAACCTTCCGTCCGACACGGAATATTGATGAGGAATCTCCGTTCGACACGGGAACTGATGAACCTTCCGTCCGACACGGAATATTGATGAGAACCCTCCGTCCAACACGGGACATTTGATAATCTTTCCGTCCAACACGAGAAACGATAATCCTTCCGTCCAACACGGGAGCCGATAATCTTTTCGTCCAACACGGGAGACGATAATCCTTCCATCCAACACGGGAGACGATAATCCTTCCATCCCACACGGGAGACGATAATCTTTCCGTCCAACACGGGAGATTAGATAATCTTTCTGTCCAACACGTGAGATGATAATCCTTCCGTCCAACACGGGAGACGATAATCCTTCCGTCCAACACGGGCAATTTGCCGAAGCTGATGGGCATCTAAAACTCCTTTTGACGAGCAATGCTTGGAGACTGGGCAGCTGAGGCTCTTTTTGACGATGCTGATGACGATGACAAAGGCGGGGTAGGCCACCTGCAGGATTTGGAATCCTTGTCCAGATTGTGATTGAGGAACAACTCCCATAATTAGATTATGATCACTTTGATTATTGTACCCTGCAGGGGGAACACAACACTCTAGGCACTTTGCACTTTATTTGACTTTTTGCTTATGCATTATTAATCTTTTGTTGCACAAGTCCATCTCAGCAGGGGATGGAAGGGAAGTGAGGATTTTGCACGGCTTGACAAGCGGGTATGTATGTATCAGTTTCTCTACGAGGGGTCATATATAGAACGAAAGTGTTTATAATGGGGTGGACCCTCTCCCACGAGGTGGAGAACTGACATGGCGCAGCTAGGCAAGTCAGGGACGCTCCCGGGAGTATTGGTTGCAGCAGGTCCATTGCTAGTGAGGACAAAGTGTATCACGCATCTAAGACAGCAAGCAGCAGAGAATGTGCAGAGAATGATCCCGGCTTGGTGAAGCGCTAGTTGACAGTGTAAAGCAAACCCGAGGGGAATCTGGTTAGGAGAGCCGGAGGGATACCTTAACCAAAGCCCCAGCCTGAGGCAATTCCATGCAGCTTCCTCGCAGACAGAGTCATCTTGTGGCCAAAGAGGCAATTCATCATTTCAAACCGCAGTCAATCAGTCGCTGGACAAGACTCGGAAATGTTTACGTGCAGGGGCACATCTTTCGAATGGTGGGAAATGAATCCCGAACTTCTGTATGACACACTCGCTTTTGGGTTTGACTCTTTTGGGAGAGTATAAGCATCATAAGGTGTGGAAAAGTGTATGGAAGTCCCTGCTGACCGAAACAGTGTTTGGCTCTATCTTCCTATTATGTAGAAAGAGAAGACTCGTCGAGACACATGAAAACCTGCCTTATTCGTGATGATCACAATGCTGCTTAAAACCCTTTATTGATGTTTGGGTTAGTCAACCGCCAAAGCTGATATGAACAAATGTTTTTATCAATCCTGAGGAGAAAGCCCACTGATATCGAGAGTCAAACTCAGAAAGATGAACAGTGTATGGGCATGGTCCTTGAGGAGATCGGATCTTCTGAGATCTGTTTGTGATTTCGACCGGACCAGTTATGGTTGCATACGTTCCCCTCCTTGGGAGGAGCTCAGGTCGCCGTAGTTCGGGCTTATCCCGAATGAAGAGAATAGACGTTGGAATTCGAGATTCTGGAGGACCTTTGAGGATTTTGAGAATTGAAAGAACATGTCCTCTTGGATTGTCGATGGGAGACACGGATGTGAAGCCCCAGTGGGACGTCCACAGCAAGTGTTTGTGGAGGAGAAATGAAATATGCTCACATGCAACGTCGAATGGACAGATGGAATTTTCACAATCTTCGCTTGACGGTCTTTTGAGCCGGGATGGACTTGGCTCCGCTTTAAGCAATAATCTGTTTTAGATCTCGACGATATTGGAATGAAACTGCTATCCGGTAGGAACTGCGACTGGGTCTCGGAGTTTCGATCGGTCTTCGGGTGATTCGGGATATCATGACCTCTCAAGACGAGAGGTCGGCTGGGCTTTTGCTGACTGTACCTCTAAAGATGAGAGGTTGGCTTTTGGGTATGTGTTTGGGATTTCTAAGGCGAGGGAACCCATGATTGCATCTTTAATGCCTCTAAAAATGAGAGGTCAATCTTGGCTTTGGCAAGGGCAAAGGTAAGGGTAATGGGAATGTCCTCCAACATCGAGGGGACGGCTTGACATTGGTCAAGTATTGGGAATATCCTCTAAAATCGAGAGGATGGCCGGAATTGGTTAGAGGTAATGGTGAGGGACATCCATGCTGTCTCTTTATTCACTCTGAGACCCCTCTTGAGTAACGACCGGATCCCTTGACTTTCGCTTTTGAGAGGATCGCTGGGGACTAGGCTCTCTTTCTTTTCTTCTTTTTTTTTATTCTCTTTTTTTGTACTTTTGTTTCTCTCTTTTTTTTCAATTTTTATTTTTGAGAGGAGAATTTCAGCTAGTCCCCAGGATGGATTATTGCCTTTCGTCGTTCTTGAGCTTGGAGACGGTCGATCTTTCTTTGAACCACGGGAGCCTCAAGGATAGTCCCTCTTCTTCTTGAGATGGTTAAGCGGGTTTCAAATATGCCGATCTTGAAATGAAGGGGTATGATTTAGTGAGGGTAAGGTAATGGCTTTCCTATGGGTGAAAGGTTTCCACCGCAGTCCCTACCGGATGATCCGAACGTTGAGTCTTCATTTGCTTGCTTAAGCTTACTCTGAGAAGATCCATGCAAATTCATCGAACAATGAGATGGTGAGGACGAAGGAAGACATGTGAGCACGGGAGACGCGAGATGGGGAGTTGGCAAGCCCCAATTAGAGAATGATATCAGTCGATTTTCTCACTCCGATCAATTTAAACATTAGTCATTTCAAAGCATTAGTCGGTGAGCAGCACAAGTGATCATTTGAAATAAGACCATTTCAATCGAGTGTAACGCAGGTGTGCTAGTAATGTCTCGAGTCTAGCAAGAATAGAAACAAAGATTTTTATCACTGCAAAACAAAACTGGTCCAACTTGGACTCGACAGACTCATGTCCAACAGTGGACATTCTAGATCCTACGAGGACTGATCGACTGCATCAAATTCGGATGGGAGGAAGAGCATTGCTGACATTGGTAGGATGAGGACCCTTCTCGATCTCTTTGTCCTTCACAAGTCGTCTCTCCTTAGCTTTAGTAATCTGAGCAAACAACCGGGCCTCCCGCTCATGAGGAAAAACAGCTTCAAGGGTAGCCCATAACTTTCCGATGGACACACCATTTGCACTCTGCTGACCCATGGGATATGAACTTCCAAGCTGGTGGGCCATAATCTTTTCTGCACCGAGCATTTTGGGTTTCGAATCAGATGGACGACCGCTCGGGCACTTGAACTGCTTCCGCCTCAGGAATATGGACCAATGAGCGCCGGGAACGAGAGCATACACCCAACTTGCCTTAGTCTTGCAGAGGTGAAGAGGTAGGAGCGTGTATAAGTCGGAGGATAGAGAATCTTGAGGAGGTACGGGAGAGGGAAGAGCGGGAAAGGAGACGGACTCATGCAACACTTTATTAATCTTCAAGTAGAAATCGATGTCTTTTAAGTCCTATGAACGGTTGGGAAAGGCTAATCCTTTATTTCACGCAATCTAGACCTCGGGGAAACCTATCGACACATCATCCAAAAATACATCAAATGTATTGATTCAAAATTAATAATAGGCAATAGTACCTAAACAAAACCGAAGCATTTATGGGACGGACGAGCAGCCCCAATTTCTGGAGAAATTTGGGCAGCATAACGGGTATTTCCGAAGAATTTCAAGGAAAAATCCGGCATGACCTCTCGTCGGTGCACGTTGACAAAGCGACATGATCTCTTGTTAGAACATGCCGTGGGAACGACATGTCCTTTCGTGAAACCATGTTGCGTTGGCAACATGCCCACACGTGCTAGGTTTTGGGATAGGTACGAAAGTCTATTAAAAATTTTGAAGCAATTCATTTTAGTGTATTTGAAAAATGGCGTGTCAAAAACCAACCGTTTTGGGTAAGGTTTAAAAGTGTGGCTCCACCTATAACGCACTAGGGGGATAGGTTTGACATTAGGCGCTCAAGCGTAGGCGAATATTATCACCATCCGCGATGCCGTCAATCGCACCCGAGGGTTCTAGATCTACGTGGTGTAGTGTGCGGGATGGCTATATTCCTTTATTTGCGAAAATGATTTTTTTTTATTTTTTTTATTTGGAAAGGGGGTGATAAAGGAAAAAACAACACACACGCCCCACAGAGATACAATAATCAAGGATCAACAATATTGATCATGGGGGACTACCCACAATCACAACCTGCACCAAGAAATCGAATCCTGCAATTTGGCCTCTTCTGTCGCGTGACACAGGACAGCCATGGCATATTGTGTCGCGTGACAGAAAAGGTCACTTCCAGAATCTGAACCAAAGAATCATAACCAGTCCCAGCCTCCAAGCAAATGCAATAACTTAGCCCCAGCACCAACACAATCAAGATTTCAGCCCCAAGCATCAGCAACACAGACAACAAAGATGGGACACAAGGAGGGAACGGAATAAAACAAAGCACATAAGATGCATTTAAGCACATATAATGTCACACAATCAAAGCACACACAAATGAATGGAATGAATGTTGAACAAGCATGAAAGTTTGACCCACTTTTTGAAAAACAAGTTTCAAGTCCCCAGCGGAGTCGCCACTGAATGAACGCTCGCCGAAAAAAAATAAGGGAGTCGCCACGCCGTTTTTAAGGAAACATTGAAAACCTTTTTGTTGAGAAAATGTGGGTTCGGGGGTCAAGTTACGTGTTGGGAAGAACCGAGAGTTCACCCAACACGCCTCGTCCGTAGACGAGTCTTTCTATGTTCAACATTCATTTCATTCAAAAGTGTGTGCGAAATGTGTGTGACAATATATGTATAAAATGCATATTAATGCTTTGTTTTATTGCTCAAAGAAATGAATTACAACTTGTGAGTCATTTAATTCAGGAGACCACCACCTGATTACATAAGAATGAAACAACTTACAACTGAAAAATAACCAGCTGCAGATAGGCCAAGTATGTCGCACGACGCAGGACCATAAATGGCCAGTTGTGTCGCGGGACATACTCCGCCATCTGCAGGGGTTTTACAATCAATGAATTACAGAACAATAAAATGACAATCCGAGATTAACGAATAAAAAAACCAGATCCCAACGACCTTAGAGAGAACCAATTGACAGATGAGTGTGGATATGGAATAATCCACACTCACCTTACCAATTCATGCCCAACGCACGACATCAATCACGAGCACGTATAATCACTACGATACAAGTATGAAATAAGTCCCAATGACCTCAAAGAGATCCAAGCTTAGATGAACGTGGATATGAGACGATCCACGCTCACCTTAGCATAATTCGTGCAAAACGCACATAATCACCTGAACCAAACAAATATCATCACCACGATAAACATATAAGACAGATCCCAACGACCAGAGCATACAACATGCTAAATGGAAATTGTAACAAAGCCAGAATAATCAGGTTCTACACCACAAGCATTTTAATCAACGACAAATCGCACTACGCAGATGAGAAACAGAACTACCAAATGAAACAGAGCATACTACATGTTAAATTGAAATTGTAACAAAACCAAACACCCAGATTCTACATCACGAGCATTATAATCACAGCCATTGCACTACGCAGAAAATAGAGAGAGAGAGAAGATTAGGATTCGTTACCCTCGTAGTATCCTCAAATTCGATACCACGTTAGGTATCGAATTCTTCAATTCAGCTTCGGAATCGGATCCGGACTCTCAGATTGAAGCAGCCTGTGAAGCTTCAAGTGTCTGCGTGATTGTGCGTTGAACAGAGACAAAGACTTAGGACGTGATTTCGACGGAGGGACGCCCAGGAGATCGGAGAGTATGGCAGAGCTCGTAGGTGTGATGTCCGGCTTAAGGTCTAGAACAGGGGAGGAAGGCTACAACGGGTTTTTTGGTGTTATTGAGAGATTTGGTCGGTGAGAAAAGGGGATTGAAGAAGAATTGGATTGTTCCGACCGATTAGAGAAAGGAGACGACGGAGAGGGGCGATTTGTGGTTGGAAGTATGGAGATCGAACACGGTTGATTTGGAGCGGCGTTGTTGGTGGTAGCCGGAGAATGGGTTGGAGGTGGATTGGGAGAGGAAAGGGACACGATGATGGAGGTTGAGGGGGGATTAGGTCGCCGATGGATTTAGAGGAAGACGGTGAGGAATCTTGGCCGGTGAGGAACGATGGTGAGGATCGAGCTCTGGAATTACGCCTAGAGAGAGAGAGTAGAGAGAGAGAGAGAGTAGAGAGAGAGAGAGAGAGAGAGAGAGAGTATGTGCGTATCTGTGTGTTTTTTTGTGAGAGCCCTCCCCCTTTGCCAAATGAAACAAATTGCTTATTTAACGTAATTTGGAATTGGGTTTAAAATGTCGCACGACTTATCAAAAATAACTGCCTTTCTTCTAGAAACTTGTCAGGTGGCGAAATCTGCACCCTTCCTCGAGTAATTCCTTAAAGGTCCAAACTGTATAATTCTTTCTGGGTCCTTCCTTAGCGAGAAACTTATAAAAGTTTCCGGAAAGTCTCGGAACGGACCGAAAATTTACCAAAATGCCCCTAGTGCAATTTTATCATATTAAAATGCACCTAAAAGGGTCGCGAATTGGATTGGCGTACTCACACTTGGCCTCTTTGCATACGTAGTAATCAAGAGGTGATTTTGTCCAAGCACGTTTCAGCTCGCCGGGATACTTAGGTGTAAAGTACCCCCGGTCCACACGTTCTATCCTAGGTGACAGGCGTTCCACCAAACTCAAGCACACTCGGTGAGGGGACGAATATATCTTAAGGAGATAGGGATTATCATTGGGCTCGTGCAACAACAACGGCTAGATTATTTTCTTTTGTATTTTTAGTTTAAATTTCTGTTTTATATTTTTTGGAATTTAAAGTTTGTAACAATCTTAAGACATATTCCCTAACAGAGGGAGCCGATTACAGAACTATTTAAATTGTTTATACTAACTAGTTGTTGTGTTTCAGATGGCAACTGATGCCAACACTATGGAGACCCAAACTGGAAATGGAAGTGGCTCAACTATTGTGACTAACCCTCCAACGATCCAGATTCCGACCCCTCATGCTGAAAAGCCTAAGAAGTTTGTTGGCCACGATTTTAAGCGTTGGCAAAAAAAGATGCATTTCTATCTCACTACCTTGAATTTGGCTAAATATCTGAGAGAGGATATGCCAAAGGTAAGTGAGAATAAAACGGATGTTACAACCTTGGCTGCGGTTGAAACATGGAAACATGGGGAGTACTTTTGCAAAAATTATGTCCTCAATTCGCTTTCAGATTCTCTTTACAATGTGTTCAATGAAAAGAAATCTGCTAAGGAATTATGTGGTTCTTTGGAACACAAACATAAAATTGAGGATGCGGGAACAAAGAAGTTCATTGTTACCCGTTCCCTTGATTTTAAGATGGTGGACAGAAAAAGTGTGAATCTCAAGTTGATGAGTTTCAAACCATTTTGCATGAGATTCATGCTGAGGGTATGGTCATAAGTGAAAGTTTTCAAGTGGCTGCAATCATTGAAAAATTGCCTCCATCTTGGAATGATTTCAAGAACTACCTTAAGCATAAGCGAAAGGAAATGGATGTTGAAGAGATAATTCTTCGATTGAGTATTGAAGAGAACAATAGAGCCGCTGAGAAAAAGTTTGTACCTAGTGTGGCTAAGGCTAATGTGGTGGAGCATGGTCAAAACTCCAAAGTATTGCTATGTGTATCTTCTAAAAAGTAAAGATGAAGCTATAGAGAAGTTTACTCTCTATAAAAACGAAGTTGAGAATCAATTAAACCAGAAAATTAAGGTGCTAAGAAGTGATAAAGGTGGTGAATATGAATCTCCATTTGAAGCAATATGTGCTCAAATTGGAATTAAACACACAACCTCGACACCTTATACACCCCCAACAAAACGGTTTTGCCGAAAGGAAAAATCGGACATTAAAAGAAATGATGAATGCCATGTTATTGAGTTCGGGATTACCGAATAACATGTGGGGGGAAGCCGTGTTGTCAGCTAACTACGTGTTAAATAAAATACCCCGAAAGGAACAAGACAAAACTCCTTATGAACTATGGCATGGAAGAGTGCCAATTTACAAACACTTGAGAGTGTGGGGGTGTCCTGCAAAGGTAGCCATACCTCTACCTAAAAAGGTGAAGATTGGACCTAAAACTATTGATTGCATATTTATTGGATATGCACATAATAGTAGTGCTTATAGATTTCTTGTGTATAATTCGAAAATTGAAGCTATACACAAAAATACAATAATGAAATCTGTAAACGTGTCTTTCTTTGAGAATACATTCCCGTGTAAGTCAAGAAATGAGGCAAGCTCATTGACTAGGGTTATAGATTCAATAGAAGAAGAACACATTCAAGATAAAAGTGAAGAAGAAGAGGTGGAACCTCGACGGAGCAAAAGTGCTAGGGTTGAAAAATCCTATGGTCCGAAATTTCTAACCTATATGGTAGAAAGTGAACCACAAAGTTGCAAAGAAGCTGTTAGCTCTTCGGAAGGACCTTTGTGGAAGGAAGCAATTAAAAGTGAAATTGATTCCATTTTGCAAAATCACACATGGGAATTAGTGGACCTTCCTCCGGGAAGCAAACCACTAGGATATAAGTGGATTTTCAAAAGGAAAATGAAGGCGGACGGAACAATTGATAAGTATAAGGACCGACTTGTAATTAAAGGTTACAGATAAAAAGAAGGCCTAGACTATTTTGACACGTATTCTCCCGTCACGAGAATAATCTCAATAAGAGTTGTACTTGCAATTGCCGCGTTGAGAAATCTTGAAATACATCAAATGGATGTAAAAACAACTTTTCTAAATGGAGATTTAGAAGAGGAAATTTACATAGAACAACCCGAGGGGTTTGTTGCGCATGGACAAGAGAATAAGGTGTGCAAATTAGTAAAGTCATTATATGGCCTGAAATAAGCACCAAAACAATGGCATCAAAAATTTGATAATGCCATGATGCAAAGTGGATTTAAAATAAATGAGTGTGACAAATGTGTCTATACTAAAACCACGGAAAATGGCTATGTCATTTTGCGTCTTTATGTAGACGACAGGATTATTATAGAGAGTTGTGATAAGATGATCAAATCCACGAAAGACATGTTGAATTCGAAGTTTGACATGAAAGATATGGGACTTGCGAACGTAATCCTTGGAGTTAATATTTCTAGAATATCCAACGAACTTGTGTTAAGTCAATCTCATTATGTGGATAAAATTCTTGAGAAATTTAGCAAGGATGACAACGGAATAGCGAGTACTCTAATTGACCCTATTCTTCATCTTTCAAAGAATAGAGATGAACCTGTGTCTCAATTAGAGTATTCGAAAATTATTGGAAGTCTATTGTATTTGATGAGCTGTACTGGGCCGGATATTGCTTATACCGTTAGCAAACTAAGCCGGTACACAAGTAATCCTAGAACAAATCATTGGAAGGGTATAGTAAGAGTACTAAGGTACTTAAGATATACTCGTGATTTTGGATTACATTACAATAGAGATCCAGTGGTGATAGAAGGATATAGTGATGCTAATTGGATATCAGATATCAAAGACTCAAGGTCTACAAGTGGATATTTATTCACATTAGCAGGTGCAGCTATATCATGGAAATCTTCTAAGAAACTTGTTATAGACAGATCAACCATGGAAGCTGAGTTTATATCATTAGATAAATGTGGTAAAGAAGCTGAATGGCTACGCCAATTTCTAGAAGATATTTGAAGATGGGAAAAGCCCGTGCCAGCAATTTGTATACATTGCGATAGCCAATCTGCGATTGGTAGGGCACAAAGTCATATGTATAATAGTAAGTCTAGACATATACGTCAAAGACATAATACCATTAAACAACTAATTGCAACTGGAACCATATCTATTGACTACGTAAGGTCGAAAGATAATTTGGTGGATCCGCTAGCCAAAGGGTTAAGTAAAGAGATATTTGCAAAGTTGACATTGGGAATGGGATTAAAGTCTCTTGAGAAGTTAACCACAGTGGAAAACCCAACCTAGCTGACTGGAGATCCCAAGATCTAGGTTCAAAGGGACAACCTAACTGTTAAAAGACTTGTAGCGTCATTGTGGGGGTCAACCCCATACTCATTCCTTAAAGTGACATCCCAAGATGAATGAGGTTAAGCCTATGGCTTTTAATGATTCTTATGCGAAGTAAAACATGTTACTTAAAAGAATCACCTATGTGAGAAAGAAGTAGAGGCCGCTTCGAGGAGAATTGTGTGAGGCTCAATTCTTAGATCTTCTCACAGAACCAGGCATTGTGCTCCAGGGCCATTAATGGACACATCTATGAGAGTTGAATTGTGTTAGGGAGATACCTGTGTAAAGTATATGATCGGCTACACAAAAAGCTAGCAGTTCAAGGACATCGCGTCTACTGATTAGCGAGTAGAGTAAATATATTTTACAAGGGAAGGTTCAAAGGGCAAACCCTACCTATCCTATGCAGGTTTTCGACTGCCGGACTTTATCACCTATCCTCATGAATTTCCTTCATGTGGGGGATTGTTGGAAAATAGTGTGTTTTTGAAGGAAATTATGGATTATTTCCTAAAGGGTAATTTTGTCAAATTACTAAATTGTTTATGAGTTTGTGTTCTACTCCATGAGAACAAGAAATCAAATATTTATTTGTCCAAAATGGTTGTTGGATGAATAAGATATGAATGCTCAAAGTAAGTGGGTTGGAAAGGGATAAATGATGTTATCCCACATTGGAAAGGAAATGAAGAAATCCCACATTGGTTGAGATATAAATGCTCAAAGTAAAAGGAAAGTGGAGTTATCCCACATTGGAAAGGAAATGAACTTGGTGCTAGTATAAAAATTTGGGCACTAGAGTAGTGTTCAAGATTATGTAGCATAGAGGCTCTCTCTCGCGCGCAGAGGGGGGAGGGTTCAAATCAAGTTTCCAATTTGGCTTGTGAGGTGCGTACTCGTGCATGTGCGCGTCCTACGGACACGAATGTAACACCGCAATTGTCTACGCAGAAGAGACCACCTTTTGCTATTATTTTGATTAAATAAAGCCCCAAGCATTAACTGATATGCTCGACTGAGCCAGCTGGTGACTCGCCCGAGCAGAGCCTGGACAGAGTGGATAGTTTCTGGACATGTATGCTCGGCCGAGCACTGCTGGTGACTCGCCCGAGCAAGGCCTGGGTAGATTGGCCAAGTTTCTGGACAAGTATGCTCGGCCGAGGCATATGCCTTGCTCGATCGAGCAGTTCCTGAGCAATGATGTCAGTTTGATTTCAAATGTGTAACAACCGAGAAATAAATATCAAAACTGAAATTGAAAATTAAATGAGTTTAATTTTTCGGATTAATGACCGAAATTATTAGTGTTAATTCTCGGATTAATGATAATATTTCGGTTTTGATTCTTTGAGGCTATAAAATGGAGGTGGACTTCAGTTGTTGACAACAAAGATAACTGAGACGAAAAACACTTGCAACTTCAATCCTCCTCCATTTCCCCTTGCTACATATTGTTATTCTATTCTCTTGGCCTCCTTGCATACGTAGTAATCAAGAGGTGATTTTGTCCAAGAACATTTCAGCTCGCCGGGATACTTAGGTGCAAAGTGCCCCCGATCCGCACGTTCTATCATGGGAGACAGGCGTTCCACCAAACTCAAGCACACTCGGTGAGGGGACGAATATGTCTTAAGGAGCTAGGGATTATCATTGGGCTCGTGCAACAACAACGGCTAGATTATTTTCTTTTGTATTTTCAGTTTAAATTTATGTTTTATATTTTCTGGAATTTAAAGTTTGTAACAGTATCTGCCACTGTCCATCACCATGGATCAGATATGTAGCATGGCACCATGGCGGATTCTCTCAAATAGTACATTTTTGAATTTAATTTATGGTAAACTCCCTGCCCTAAGACTATGAGCAATGGTTTCATTCAACAAACCATTTCGTTTAACCACTTTATCTCATCCACCTCACTTTATCTCATCCACCTCATATTTCAACTATCCATTTCATTTAACCCCCTACAATAATTGAATTGAATTATATTTCAACTCCCTCCAACTCATCATTCTATACCTCACCACTTTTATTTTATTTATATTCTCTATTTTTATGATTCGTAAAATAATAATAATAATAATTATTATTATTTATAATTAAAAAAATATTTCACAATTAATTAATTTTTTTGCACTTAAATAATTAGATAAATGACGATAATTATTATTAAAAATAAGAAAAGTTACAATAAACATAGCTCGCGACACAAATAATAAAAGACAATAAAATTATTGAATCACAAATTTCACTAAAAGGATGATGATTTTTTTAAAAAATAAATGCTAAAATGAAGAAGGATAATTGAGAAATGAGTGTATTTTTTTTGGTGTCTAAATCAAATGAAGCTTGCATCAATTTATAGGGGAAAAAATGATGAATTTTGACTAAAAAAAAATAAAATGACAAAAAGAGATTGTTATTTGGCCCAAGAGCACTAGGGTCTTCAGCCCTTTTATTTTTCTTAATTATAACTAACTATTGTAAAGAAAGAACCATATTTAGATTCTCACCGAATAAAAAAAAGAGATTCCCTGTTTTGTGGAAATAGCAAAACCCTGGAATCTTGGGCACGGTACAAGAATTGGATTCACATTCTATGTGGCCTACTAAAGAAGATTTTTATTCCACTAAAGGTTTGCTGCTACCATCTCGGACCCCACCATCAACCCAATGGGGACTGCTAATAATAACGAATTATATTTTGAGTTAAGTACTTTGGAATCATTTTTAGAACAAATAAAACATTTTTTAATACGAATATATTATTTAAATTAATAATTTTGGAAATAAAACTATTTTTAACAAGCTATTTTTATTATTAATTTTAATTATCATTTTATTATTTTATTTTATTTTGGTTGGTTAACTCTCATCGTCTCTTTATTTCTTTTCGTTGACAATTTTAAAAATTTAATAATTTTGAAAATAAAATTATTTTCTAGAACAAATAAAATGACAAATGACAATACTTTTTTTTTTTTTAAGAAACACTTCATCCGTACTAAAATAAATGTTCATTTTGAGGTTATGACCATTTTGAAAAAGTTGATATTTAGTAAAAATAAATTCTTGCTATTCCTTTTTAAAATTTAATTTTGAAAATATATAATAAACTTGAAAAATATTTTAGTAAGAAATATTTAGGAATAAAGTACCTCTAAGAAAAAGTTTTAAAAATTGTCATTCAATTTGGAAAAAAAAATGTCATTCAATTTGGAAAACATGAGTATCTTAATAGAGGTAATTGCAATTTGGTTACCTAAGTTTTTTCAGATTATTTCAATTGGCTATTCAATTTGTTTTTGTTGCAACCCGATTGCTAAGTTTATTAAATGGATGCAATGTGGTGTAGAAATGGACAGATTGTTATATTTTTAATGAAATTAAATGGAAAACACAACGAGCTTCTTTTAATATAGCAATGATCACCCTCCATCTCAACTAATTAATTCACATTTTTACTTCCACAATGTTAAAATTTAAACTATTCATCCTATATATTTTTTAGAAAATGAAATAAAATTTTACTCGTTATGAGGTTTTATATATATATATATATATATATATATATATATATATATATATATATATATATATATATATATATATATATATATATATATATATTAACCTCTTCATAACAAACATAGATTTTCAATGTTCAAAAGTTTGATATTTTCTGATATTTTTTTAAATACTTAGAATGAATAGTTAAATTATTAACATTATTGGATAAAAATATGAAGTAGTTGAGCTAGAGGGCTAACAATGTAAGTTTGAAGTATAATTGTTAGATTTTTCATCTATTTTCGTTAAAAATTAATAATCCGTCCATTTTTGCACCACATTGTACCAATATAACTGAACGAAATAAAAGTGATGGGTAAGGCCCAATGGGTCAATTCCGACGTCTACTAAAAAGTTAGGCCCAACAAGCCTGTCTCCACGTCTCATGTACTGGACGACCACCTCGCTATATCGACCAAGACCTTGGTCAGACCTGACAAGGTGCTGACCTAACTTGGATCGACATACACGGCCCCATACTTGCTTATCACAGCCAAGTCCCAAAGGCTCGAACTCAGGTCGTTCCATACCAAAGTGGATGACCTCAACGAGGCCTATCTACGTCGCCTCAACAAGTAAACATGGGAAGCTAGAATCACAGAGGCGATCATGATCAATCCTTATAATCTCACTTGATTCATAGCCATTTCCCTTATCCAGCTAGACACTATAAATTCCCCTCAAACACCACCTTCACGAGATACGTCTCTTTTACGTTTTGAAGCTCTGTCAATATAGTTTCATGAATCAAGAGAAAATAATTATACTCATGTCGGAGGATCTTAGCTGGAGACCTCCCCCGGCTAGTCGTTTGTTCATTGGTTTTCAGGTCAATAGCTGAATCAGTCGAACCGCTGAACTAAAGGATCGATCCAAATAATTTCTGACATCATCAGTTTGGTTCCATTTCCGGAAAACGTAGCTTATTGACTTGAGATCCCTTCTAACTCCAAAAGCAATGGTTACTAACGGTTACATTGCTAGCCTCACCACTGATCAAGATAACAATCCTCCAGCAGGTGGAGGTGATATGGATAAAATCCTTTTGTAATAAAATTCCTTGCAAGTGTACAAGTTACCGAAGTAGCAATATACAAAAGTAAGGATCGAACCACAGAGATTTGTGTGTTGAACAAATTGATTTAATTAGTGTAAAAAGTAACAAAGGAAAAGGGTTTTTGATTTGATTGATTAATTAACTACTAAAGCAATAAACTAAAGTACTGAAACTGAAGAAACCAAGCAAACAAGTAAAAAGGATTTAACTAGATTAAAAGGATTCACGGATTGGATTTCATAGTTGTCTCCTTTCTATGCTAAAGTTTAATAGATAATAAAAATAACAATCTCGTTCAAAGATTCTTTCACTTGACTAAGGGTTGGAACGTTTGGTGTTCGAATTGCAACCCCAATATTTCTATCGTATTGTAAATTCCGGTAGGTCAAAACAATATTCAAGAAATTCATTAAGCAAACAAGAAATATATGAATCTAGGCTTTCTTGAATTCCGGTAGGTCAATAATTAAACCTAATTGATGAAATAGTGATCTTTATATAAATTGTCCACGGTAGTGCAACAATCTAAACCATATAAATTGAATGATAAATATTTCATCAAATTAGAACGAGAAAGTTTGGAAGAATTAAAATAGGACTAGCATAGAAATTCGACAACTACTACATCCAATCCATGAAATAGAGAAATTAGCTACTCATATTCTTGATCGAAATCACAAAATATAAATGACAAAACATAAAAACCTTGAGTCGAATCGTAATAATAAGACGGAAGAATAGTTGTTTTCTTCCTTTTCCTGGAATAGTGCACGACATCTTTATTTCCAAAGAATAGTGTCTTTTTTCTCCAAAAAACCAAGTGCTATTTATATAATAAAAACCTAGGTTGCTGAAGCTGTGAAACTGCCATGCAAATAGGCCCAATTCCAGGCCCAGTTCGCCCACTCGTGAACACGAGTCGTTCCACCTAGTCCAACTCTTTCTGATCAATGCAGCAATTGTGGGATTTTTTTAGGAATGGCAATGGGGGCAGTTCGGGGCAGTTATATATCGTACCACCCCCATTCCCCAATTCAATTTTGTGCCCCATAACCGCCCCATTACCCCGCGGGTAATCAATTTTCCATACTATACCCATTCCCCACGGGTAGCAGTTAATCGGGGAATCCCCGCGGGGAATTAGTCAAACTAATATTTTGTTTTAAAGCACTTTAGCGATAAAAAAACTCAAAAATTAACTTTGATAAAGGATAATTTTTCTACATAAACTCATATAATCACATTTATAAGAGCTCAAAAAAATTAAATAGTTGTGTATGACACAATTCACCAAACATAAGGACAGATTCACTAGATTACAATAAGAAATCTATAAATAACATTTTATATAAGGATTTAACACATACTGGTAAAACAATTATGATGTCTATATCATGGAAAATACTTATATGAATAAGGGTAAAATTATATTACTAAAAGAAGCAGTTCGGGTAACATTCGGTTCAGGTAATGGGGCGGGTAATGCTAATACCAAAACCAAACCGTTTCCCACTTTTTCATTTCGGTTATTCCCCATTACCCGCCCCATATCCAGTCAAACCAGTTAATAACCGTCAACTTCGGTTCAGTTCAGTTCGAATATCCACGGTTCGGTTCAAAATTGCCATCCCTAAATTTTTTCTTTGCCTTGCAGCCGCCCATTCCAACTTTCATAGGCCACACTAAGCCGACCAGCAGTTCTTCTTGGCCCAGCATTGCAGCATTGCCTCGGCCATGACCATGCCTTGATTTTGTCCCATTTTGTATTCGGTTCGCGCTAGTTGCACAGTCGCACTTTTGTCACTATAATTCCAAGCTTTGCTCTTTAGTACATGAATTTTCCAAATTTTCACTTTGGCCCCGGACTTTATTTAACCAATTTCTCTTCTAATTTCCATAATTGCAGTTTGGTCCCTGAATTTCCAAGATTTACATTTTAGCCCTTGAACTTCATAATTTCAGTTTAGTCCTCAGCTTTTCAGAATTGCAATTTGGTACAAAAATTTCCAAAGTAGGCACAAATCTTTTATTTTCAACATTGTTGCACATCGACCCCTGAACTATCAAAACACTAACAAAATACATTAAATTCGCAAGGTTTCGGGCAGAAAATAAGCTTAGGAACATATCTTTTGGATGAGTAAAACCACATCCATCAAATACCCCCAAACTTATCTTTTGCTCGTTCTCGATTAAAACAAAACAAAAACAAAATAAAAATTAACTAACTAATTAAAACATTAAAATATTTTTGGGATTTGTTCAATTCATATAATAGGCCGTTGGCACAACAAGTCTCAGATCTTACAACACACATAATCTACAAGCATTATCATGAATATGGGACTATAATTACATGGATGCATCTAACTTATAATTCTCCACCACATAATGAAAGATGAATGAAATATGGGAGATCATTGTCACCAAATTAAGATATATTATAGGGTCACTAACCACATGCTCTAAATCAAGGATAATAAGATAAATTTCCACACAAGGCCACTCATATGCATGTTTAAACAAAACTGTCAACCCGGCTACTCTTTAGGGATCAAATATGGCTTAAAGACTTGTAATGTATCGCGATAAACGCGGGCTAGGTTCACGGCTCCAAATGAAGATAAGGACATACGAAGTCAAGTAAGTGAAACTAAAAAGGCTTCATCATACATCCTCACTTTAAAATTTATCATTCCGCTCCAAGCCAACCCATAATTCAACCCTCAAACTTATAATTTTGTATACTTTCACACTTGGGGTTGATCCCCTTTCTTTCCTTTTTGGTCACTTTCCACTTCAACATTAGAGAGGGCAAGGCTCTTTTTTTTTCTTGCACAAATATATCACGAAAAATGTGCACTCAATACTTTTGCTCAAACCCCTCTTTTCATTACATAACATGACCCTGTTTTTTCTTTTCATGACCACTTTTTACTCAACCCTTGATTTTTCAAAATTCACCCAAACATTCCCGTTCATTTCCTAGTTTCACTTTCTTGAAAAGGTGAGAAAAATAGTGTATAAGTTAAAAGGGTTGGACAATGAGGATACAAAAGAAGGCGAATGGTGGTCTAAGATAATCTCCCACTTTGTTAGAGGTTCCATTCTTTTTCTAGCTCAAAAGGGATTCTAGCGGAAATTTTTATAAGTGCCGTGAAAGTTATAGGCTCACAAATAGGGTTCAAAGAAAATAGCCAAATATCACTTCTCGAATAGCCTAATTGATGTGTTATTGACAGTCATGCAAACATGTTCTAGGGACCCCGAGAATGCCAAAGTGATCCTATAAAGGTCTCTTAAATTGGTAACAATGATCAAGAAAAATAATATGGAAGTGAAAGGTGGAGATATCATACTTTACATGTTTCAATGCAATTATAACCCCATATTGACAATAATACTCAAAATTTTTAAAATTAAGGCACTCTCAAATCATCATGGACTCTTGCCAACTTCCCAATATATGAAAAGAACAATTTTTTTTTTTAAATTTTCTATTTTTTTGGAGGGTGACACTATATACACTCCCCTATAAACCCACAAACTCGGAGTGATATCTACTCCCAAACTCAAAACATGCTATGTCCTCATAGCAAAGAGAAAAAAAACATGCCTCAGGTTCAAAGGAGATATGACACAACAAAACAAAAACATAAAGCAAATAAAAATTTACCTACTTGGGTTGCCTCCCAATAAGCGCATTTGGTAATGTCGTTAGCCCGACCGTTGCTCGCGTTTGGACTTCACTTTTCGTCCTTTGGCCCACTTCATGGTTTTGCGGGTCCTTATTTTCAGTTCATGCCCCATATATATTCCTCGAGCATTGATATTATTATGTGCCCAAGGGAATTTTTGACGTTTCAGCTTTTTGGGCTTCTCCTCTTTTAAATTTTTGCCACTTTCTTCACCCTCAAAAATAGGGGGATGTACAAGAATGATGGAGGCAAAATCTTTCACACTTTTGATGGGATGGAGAAGGTCTTCTTTGAGGCATTTTTCATCAATTTGGTTGGGCCCAACCTCATCAACATTAACGCCCTCATCATCTTTTAGTTTCTCTTCCACCCCATCTTCTTCACAATCAACCTCTTCATCAACAACCACAACATCATTAGCAGGAGATGGAGAGAGAATCAGTAGTTCGTCACTAATGGAAGCTTCCTCCCATTCATAACGTTCAAGTTGGATAGAACTAGTATCTCGCTCACAACCTCTCAATGCTTCTAATATATTAGTCACTTGTGCTTCCAACCTATCCATGATTGCACCAAATTGTTGTCGTTGTTGACGATTTTCCTCCCTCAAACTTGTCAGAGCCTCTTCCCATGATCGCTTTTTAGGTTGCGGTGGATCATAATAATGTGGCTCATAATTGTTCCATGCCCGGCTTGAGTGGTTTCCCCTCCATTGTGTATAACAATTGGGTGAATAATCATATTGTGGTTGCCATGGGTGGAACGAACTTCTTTCTTGCATCTGTGGAGAATACTCATGAAAATATGTCCTAGACGGACAATCGTTAGTAGCATGAGAGTATAATCCATAACAGGAACATGCATCTTGTATTATATTGGCACTAGGCAAAGCACTTTTCGCATTGAACAAAGAAATTAATTGTTTTACTTGCCCGACCAACTTCTCATTGGAATGTGATTCATGCATGACCTTTAATTTTTAAGCAACTAGAAAAGGAAAGAAAATTATTTACACTAAAAAGAAACTAATAAAAGAAAATATTTACAATACACTAACAAAATTAACTTGTTCAAATCACAACAAATCCCCGTCAACGGCACCAAAAACTTGATGGATAAAATCCTCTTGTAATAAAATTCCTTGCAAGTGTACAAGTTACCGAAGTAGCAATATACAAAAGTAAGGGTCGAACCACAAAGATTTGTGTGTTGAACAAATTGATTTAATTAGTGTAAAAAGTAACAAAGGAAAAGGATTTTTGATTTGATTGATTAATTAACTACTAAAGCAATAAACTAAAGTACTGAAACTGAAGAAAACAAGCAAACAAGTAAAAAGCATTTAACCAGATTAAAAGGATTCACGGATTGGATTTCATAGTTGTCTCCTTTCTATGCTAGAGTTTAATAGATAATAAAAATAACAATCTCGTTCAAAGATTCTTTCACTTGACTAAGGGTTGGGACGTTTGGTGTTCGAATTGCAACCCCAATATTTCTATCGTATTGTAAATTCCGGTAGGTCAAAACAATATTCAAGAAATTCATTAAGCAAATAAGAAATATATGAATCTAGGCTTTCTTGAATTCCGGTAGGTCAACAATTAAACCTAATTGATGAAATAGTGATCTTTATATAAATTGTCCACGGTAGTGCAACAATCTAAATCAAATAAATTGAATGACAAATATTTCATCAAATAAGAACGAGAAAGTTTGGAAGAATTAATATAGGACTAGCATAGAAATTCGACAACTACTACATCCAATCCATGAAATAAAGAAATTAGCTACTCATATTCTTGATCGAAATCAGAAAATATAAATAACAAAACATAAAAACCTCGAGTCGAATCGTAATAATAAGACGGAAGAATATTTGTTTTCTTCCTTTTCCTAGAATAGTGCATGGCATCTTTATTTCCAAAGAATAATGTCTTTTTTCTCCATAAACCAAGTGCTGTTTATATAATAAAAACCTAGGTTGCTGAAGCTGTGAAACTGCCATGCAAACAGGCCCAATTCCAGGCCCAGTTCGGCCTCTCGTGAACACGAGTCGTTCCACCTAGTCCAACTCTTTCTGATCAATGCAGCAATTGTGGGATTTTTTCTTTGCCTTGCAGCCGCCTCATTCCAGCTTTCCTAGGCCACACTAGGTCGGCCAGCAGCCCTTCTTGGCCCAGCATTGCAGCATTGCCTCGGCCATGACCATGTCTTGATTTGTCCCATTTTGTATTCGGTTCGCGCTAGTTGGACAGTTGCACTTTGGTCACTATAATTCCAAGCTTTGCTCTTTAGTACTTGAATTTTCCAAATTTTCACTTTGGCCCAGACTTTATTTAACCAATTTTTCTTCTAATTTCCATAATTGTAGTTTGGTCCCTGAATTTCCAAGATTTACATTTTCGCCCTGGAACTACATAATTTTTGTTTAGTCCTCAGCTTTTCAGAATTGCAATTTGGTCCAAAAATTTCCAAAGTAGGCACAAATATTCTATTTTCAACATTGCTGCACATTGACCCCTGAACTATCAAAACACTAACAAAATACATTAAATTCACAAGGTTTCGGGCAGAAAATAAGCTTAGGAACATATCTTTTGGATGAGTAAAACCACATCCATCAAATACCCCCAAACTTATCTTTTGCTATTTCTCGAGTAAAACAAAACTAAAACAAAATAAAAATTAACTAACTAATTAAAACATTAAAATATTTTTGAGATTTGTTCAATTCATATAATAGGCCATTGGCACAACAAGTCTCAGATCTTACAACACGCATAATCTACAAGCATTATCATGAACATGGGACTATAATTACATGGATGCATCTAACTTATAATTCTCCACCACATAATGAAAGATGAATGAAATATGGGAGATCATTGTCACCAAAGTAAGATATTTTATAGGGTCACTAACCACATGCTCTAAATCAAGGATAATAAGATAAATTTCCACACAAGGCCACTCATATGCATGTTTAAACAAAATTGTCAACCTGGCTACTCTTTAGGGATCAAATATGGCTTACCGTCTTATAATGTATCGTGATAAACACGGGCAAGGTTCACGGCTCCAAATGAAGATATGGACATACGAAGTCAAGTAAGTGAAACTAAAAAGTCTTCATCATACATCCTCACTTTAAAATTTATCACTCCGCTCCAAACCAACCCATAATTCAACCCCAAAACTTATAATTTTGTATACTTTCACACTTGGGGTTGATCGCCTTCCTTTCCTTTTTGGTCACTTTCCACTTCAACATTAGAGAGGGCAAGGCTCTTTTTTTTCTTGCACAAATATATCACGAAGAATGTGCACTCAATACTTTTGCTCAAACCCCTATTTTCATTACATAACATGACCCTGTTCTTTCTTTTCATGACCACTTTCCACTCAACCCTTGATTTTTCAAACTTCACCCAAACATTCCCGTTCGTTCCCTAGTTTCACTTTCTTGAAAAGGTGATAAAAATAGTGTATAAGTTAAAAGGGTTGGACAATGAGGATACAAAAGAATGCGTATGATGGTTTAAGATAACCTCTCACTTTGTTAGAGGTTCCATTCTTTTTCTAGCTCAAAAGGGATTCTAGCGGAAATTTTTATAAGTGACGAGAAAGTTATAGGCTCACAAATAGGGTTAAAAAAAAAAGCCAAATATCACTTCCCGAATAGCCTAATTGATGTGTTATTGACAGTCATGCAAACATGTTCTAGGGACCCCGAGAATGCCAAAGTGATCCTATAAAGGTCTCCTAAATTGGTAACAATGATCGAGAAAAATAATATGGAAGTGAAAGGTGGAGAAATCATACTTTACATGTTTCAATGCAATTATAACCCCATATTGACAATAATACTCAAAAAATTTTAAAATTAAGGCACTCTCAAATCATCATGGACTCTTTCCAACTTTCAAATATTTGAAAAGAACAATTTTTTTTTTAAAATTTTCTATTTTTTTGGAGGGTGACACTATATACACTCCCCTATAAACCCACAAACTCGGAGAGATATCTACCCCCAAACTCAAAACATGCTATGTCCTCATAGCAAAGAGAACAAAAACATGCCTCAGGTTCAAAGGAGATATGACACAGCAAAACAAAAACATAAAGCAAATAAAAATTTACCTACTTGGGTTGCCTCCCAATAAGCGCATTTGGTAAGGTCGTTAGCCCGATCATTGCTCGCGTTTGGACTTCACTTTTCATCCTTTGGCCCTCTTCATGGTTTCGCGGGTCCTTATTTTCAGTTCATGCCCCATATATATTCCTCAAGCATTGATATTATTATGTGCCCAAGGGAATTTTTGACGTTTCAGCTTTTTGGGCTTCTCCTCTTTTAAATTTTCGCCACTTTCTTCACCCTCAAAAATAGGGGGATGTACAAGAATGATGGAGGCAAAATCTTTCACACTTTTGATGGGATGGAGAAGGTCTTCTTTGAGGCATTATTCGTCAATTTGGTCGGGCCCAACCTCATCAACATTATCGCCCTCATCATCTTTTAGTTTCTCTTCCACCCCATCTTCTTCACAATTAACCTCTTCATCAACAACCACAACATCACTAGCAGGAGACGAAGAGAGAATTAGTAGTTCGTCACTAATGGAAGCGTCCTCCCATTCATAACGTTCAAGTTGGATAGAACTAGTATCTCACTCACAACCTCTCAATGCTTCTAATATATTAGTCACTTGTGCTTCCAACCTATCTATGGTTGCACCAAATTGTTGTCGTTGTTGACGATTTTCCTCCCTCAAACTTGTCAGAGCCTCTTCCCATGATCGCTTTTTAGGTTGCGGTGGATCATAATAATGTGGCTCATAATTGTTCCATGCCCGGCTTGAGTGGTTTCCCCTCCATTGTGTATAACAATTGGGTGAATAATCGTATTGTGGTTGCCATGGGTGGAACGAACTTCTTTCTTGCATCTGTGGAGAATACTCATGAAAATATGTCCTAGACGGACAATCGTTAGTAGCATGAGAGTATAATCCATAACAGGAACATGCATCTTGTATTATATTGGCACTAGGCAAAGCACTTTTCGCATTGAACAAAGAAATTAATTGTTTTACTTGCCAAGCCAACTTCTCATTAGAATGTGATTCATGCATGACCTTTAATTTTTAAGCAACTAGAAAAGGAAAGAAAATTATTTACACTAAAAAGAAACTAATAAAAGAAAATATTTACAATACACTAACAAAATTAACTTGTTCAAATCATAACAAATCCCCGTCAATGGCGCCAAAAACTTGATGGATAAAATCCTCTTGTAATAAAATTCCTTGCAAGTGTACAAGTTACCGAAATAGCAATATTCAAAAGTAAGGGTCGAACCACAGAGATTTGTGTGTTAAACAAATTGATTTAATTAGTGTAAAAAGTAACAAAGGAAAAGGATTTTTGATTTGATTGATTAATTAACTACTAAAGCAATAAACTAAAGTACTGAAACTGAAGAAAACAAGCAAACAAGTAAAAAGCATTTAACCAGATTAAAAGGATTCACGGATTGGATTTCATAGTTGTCTCCTTTCTATGCTAGAGTTTAATAGAAAATAAAAATAACAATCTCGTTCAAAGATTCTTTCACTTGACTAAGGGTTGGGACGTTTGGTGTTCGAATTGCAACCCCAATATTTCTATCGTATTGTAAATTCCGGTAGGTCAAAACAATATTCAAGAAATTCATTAAGCAAATAAGAAATATATGAATCTAGACTTTCTTGAATTCCGGTAGGTCAACAATTAAACTTAATTGATGAAATAGTGATCTTTGTATAAATTGTCCACGGTAGTGCAACAATCTAAATAAAATAAATTGAATGATAAATATTTCATCAAATAAGAACGAGAAAGTTTGGAAGAATTAAAATAGGACTAGCATAGAAATTCGACAACTACTACATCCAATCTATGAAATAAAGAAATTAGCTACTCATATTCTTGATCGAAATCACAAAATATAAATACTAAAACATAAAAACCTCGAGTCGAATCGTAATAATAAGACGGAAGAATAATTGTTTTCTTCCTTTACCTGGAATAGTGCACGTCATCTTTATTTCCAAATAATAATGTCTTTTTTCTCCATAAACCAAGTGCTGTTTATATAATAAAAACCTAGGTTGCTGAAGCTGTGAAACTGCCGTGCAAATAGGCCCAATTCCAGGCCCAGTTCGGCCTCTCGTGAACACGAGTCGTTCCACCTAGTCCAACTCTTTCTGATCAATGCAGCAATTGTGGGATTTTTTCTTTGCCTTGCAGCCGCCTCATTCCAGCTTTCCTAGGCCACACTAGGTCGGCCAGCAGCCCTTCTTGGCCCAGCATTGCAAAATTGCCTCGGCCATGACCATGCCTTGATTTTGTCCCATTTTGTATTCGGTTCGCGCTAGTTGGATAGTTGCACTTTGGTCACTATAATTTCAAGCTTTGCTCTTTAGTACTTGAATTTTCCAAATTTTCACTTTGGCCCCAAACTTTATTTAACCAATTTTTCTTCTAATTTTCAAAATTGTAGTTTGGTCCCTGAATTTCCAAGATTTACATTTTAGCCCTGGAACTTCATAATATCTGTTTAGTCCTCAGCTTTTCAGAATTGCAATTTGGTCCAAAAATTTCCAAAGTAGGCACTGTGAGTACCCCGACCCGAACTCGTATTTTTGGTTATGCTTTCATTTTTTGGGCTCATTTAATTTTGGGCTCATTATTTTTATTTATTAGTTTTGGGCCTTATTCACTTCGGCCCATTCTGCCTGAAAAAGAACCGGTGTCATACGACACCCAAACTCAATTCCAAAATCAGTATTAAATAGAGGATTATCCTCATTTGTAAAACAGGGGGAGACACGGACAAAAAAAAGGGGGGTAGTGGCACGCCCACTTTCTCTCTCTCTCAATACTGAGACTCTCATTTTCTTCTTGAAGAAGCAATTCAATTGCTCTCTCTCCTCTCTCTCTCTCTAGCCGTGATTTAAAATCACAGAGCCAAAAACGCCATTGTTGGCTCCCCAAATCAGTCGACAACTCTACTCCGGCCAAGCCCACCGAACACCTCATTCACCGTTCCTCCTCTCTACCTCGGCTGAACGGAAAACCAGACCCAAATCAGCCTTCCTCTCATCTCCGTCTTCCATCGAGCTCCCCAAAATCATCTTCTCCGATCACCATTCACCGGCAACCACCAAGCAACTCCCTCACCTTCACCGTTCCCTTTCTCCTACATCACCGGCGACCTTCCTCATCTCCCTATCTGCCTCAATCAACTCCGCCTCCTATAACACCAACCACAACTGCGTCCTCCATCATCGCCCTCTCCCTCTAAATCGACCGGAGCACCCTCCTCACTGTTCTCCATCGAATCCCACTCTCTAAATCACTAAACCAGTTGGCCGGTGAACAAGCCCGTCACCAGTCCTCTCTCTCTCTAAAGCCCCCCTCTAAATCGGTCGGAGCTAGTTGACTTCAATCGGTTGGGTTCTTCCCCAAAACAGCCGTTCTCCTCTGTTCCAGATTCAAATCCGTTCACTGCCGCCGCCCCTCTTCGCCGATGACTCTCTCTGAAGACTGATTGAGGACTCTCTATATCGACGAGGTATAGAGAGGCATGGATCTACGAGGGTAACGTTCCTATTCCATCCTCTCTTTCTATTTTGTCTTCCTGTTGCTATTGTTATGATGGGACTTGCTGTTTGATTTTGGCTTTGGCTGAGCTTGTTTGTCTCAGTCTCTGAATGTTTAATCTGTTCTCATGATAATGTACTTTGGCCGTGTATGCTAGGCGTTGTATCTAAATGCTTCACGTAGAGTGTGGATCTTCAATATCCGCATTCATGTGAAATGATGTTGTCGATCTCTATTAATCTCATGGCTGAGCTGATTATGTGTTTACTCTTGTCTAGTATTGATATGTTGGGTGATTGGAGGTTTAGGTGAGTGTGGATCGTTCCATATTCACACTCACCCGAGTCTCTATCTTGATCATCTTTGTCTGAGTTAGGAGGTGATGGCCCATCATTCATATTTGGCCATCAACGCCATATGATCCTCCCACAATACTCATTTGTTACTGTCGTTGCTTGAGTTAGGAAGTAAGGGTTCTTTAATTGTGACCCAAGAAATGTGGCCATTCACATTGGGTTACTGAAACCCCATGACCTTCCCATAATACTCTATCTCAGTCTCTTCACTATTCCAGTTAGCTTCTTAGCCTTAGAATTGTATTGGTGGCATATCCACCCCTTTTGTAGAGACAGTCTGACCAGGGCATCCTGTGTCATACGACACCCACGCTCCTGGGTAATCCTGTGTCGTGTGACACCCAAGGCTCGAGCGGCCCCGTGTCGCATGACACCGTGGCCCCACAGACATCGCCTCAACCCATTGCCTTGTAATTCATTTTCATCAATTGTAAGTGGGATGTGGCCTCCTACAGTAAAAGGCTCACAAGATGTAATCCCTCTTTCTGATTAATAAAGCAAAGCATTAAATTGCATTTATTACATATATTGTCTCACACAATTGCACACACGTTTGAATGATTTGAATGTTGAACATAGAAAGACTCATCTACAGACGAGGCGTGTTGGGTGAACTCTCAAGTTCTTCCCAACACGTAACCTGACCCCCGGACCCATATTCTCTTTAAAGGTTTTTCAATGTTTTCCTTAAAAACGGCGTGGCGACTCCCAAAGATAAAATCATATTTTATCTTTTACATTTATTTTTCGGCGAGCGTTCATTCAGTGGCGACTCTGCTGGGGACTTGAAACCTGTTTTCAAAAGTGGGTCAAACTTTCGTGCTGGTTCAACATTCACTTCATTCATATATGTGTGCATTGTTGGCGACTTTATATGTGCATAAATGCATTTAGTGCTTTGCTTTATTCCCTCCCCTTCCTTGCTTCCTGATTTATTGCATTAGGTGCTTGGGGCTTGAGCTATTGCATTGTGCTTGGAGGCTGGGGATGGTCCCGGTTTACTGTTCAGATTATAATGTGACCCCTTATGTCAGGCGACACAATTGACCTCATCAGTCTTGTGTCACGCGACATAAGTGGTCAGTTTTGCAGGATTTGATTTCCGGTGCAGATTGTGATTATGGGGCAGTCCCCCATGATCAAATTATTGATCCTTGATTATTGTGCTCTGTGGGGTGTGTGTTATTTTCCTTCATCCCCTTCTCCATAAAAAAAAATAGACAAAAAAAAAGAAAAAAAACAACAAAAATCTTTTAGAAAAAAGCAAAAAAAATATTTTTCTAGAAGATACCTTCACACTACTCGCACGCTACCTGAACATAGAGTTAGAACCCGGGAGTGTACGGACGGCATCGCGGACAGTGACGTGTTTCGCTTACGCTTGAGCGCCTGAAGTCCTCCTAGCCTGTGGAGTCAGCCAACACTTGTCCGTGACACACTTTCTACAGTGACCAGTTGGTTTTTGGCAAAATACTTTTCAAAACATTTTCCAATTTCAAAATTTTCTCACAAAGTCCGAGTCATACTTTGTCTCTAAAATCTTGGCATACTCTCCCTCTTCATGTCGAAATTACGACATAACTCAACGTGAGTACACGTCAAAATCTTGGCATGTCTCGACGTAGGTACATGTCGATTTCTCGATTTGGCTTCGCAAGAGGTCATGACGCGTTTTCGACATGTGCTAACGCGAGACCATGTCGAATTTTTGACACATACAAACGAGAGGTTATGCCGAAATTTCGCCATGAAGCGACGAGAGGCCATGCCAGATTTTTGACTCAAAAAGAGGAGTGGTCATGCCGAAATTTTTCCAGGATTTTACCAGCAAATTGCGGTCTCGTACATTCAAACGTACTTTCGACCCTCTCTCCTCCCGAGTCAAGACGCTGACTTGGACTTGGTTTTGAAAATCTTGAGTTTGACTTGTTTTGACTTGTATGCCCATAGGTCCGTTTTCCCTTTTGATTGGTGGGTTCCACGTGCCCTATATGACCTCTGCCGGGATTGTCCGTCCCGGGAGTGCAATACCGGCGAAACCCACTAGTCCAGGAATAGTGCAGAATGCGAAAAAGAAGGTGTCCCCCCTTTCCAACCATTCTTAGGACTAATAAAAAAAATAAAAAAAAAATATAAAAAAAATTGCTTTTACTCAAACCATTAATAAGAGGTTGCATGAGTCCATCTCCTTCCGTACTCCTCCCTCTCCCATACCATCTCAAGGTTCTCTCCTCCGCCACCTTACAAATCACCCCTTCGCCTCTACTGCTACGGCAAGTTGGGTGTGCGCTCTCGTTCTCGGCGCTCGTTAGTCCATATTCACGATGCAAAAGCAGTTCAAGTGCCCGAGTGATCGTTCATCTGATTCGGAATCCAAAATGTTCGGTGCAGAGAAGCTTATGGCCCACTAGCCTGGAAGTTCATATCCCATGGGTCAGCAAAGTGCGAAGGGTGTGTCCATCGAAAAGAGGCGAGCTACCCTTGAAGCCATTTTTCCTCGCGAACAGGAGGCCCGGTTGCTTATTCAGATTACGAAAGCTAAGGAGAGACGACTTGTGAAGGACAGAAAGATTGAGAAGGTCCTTGCCCCATCGCTGCCAACAGTGCTCTTCCTCCCATCCGAAGTTGATGCAGTCGATCAGTCCTCGTAGGATCTAGAATATCCGCTGTTGGACACGAGTCTCTTAAAGTCCAAGTTGGATGAGTCTTTTCTTTCAATGATAAAAATCTTTGTTTCTCTTCTTGCTAGACTCGAGACATCACTAGCACACCTACATTACGCTCAATTGAAATGGTCTTATTCCAAATGATCACTTGTGCTGCTCAACCACTAATGCTTTGAAGTGACTCATGTTTAAATTAATCGGAGTGAGAAAATCGACTGATATCTTTCTCAAATTGGGGCTTACCAACTCCCCATCTTGCATCTCATATGCTCACATCTCCTTCATCATCCTCATCATCCTCATCATCTAGTTGCTCGATGAATTTGTATTAATTTGTCTTAGTTAAAGCTTAAACAAGCAACGAAGACTTAATCTCGTTTAGGTCATCTGGTAGGGATTGCGGTTGAAGCCTTTCACCCATAGGAAAGCCGCTACCTTACCCTCACCGAACAATATCCTTTCATTTCAAGATCGGCATGTTTTGAAACCCTATTTAGCCATCACCTTTGCTCCTTGCCGAGAGAAGTCCAAGCAACGCCAAATAAGTTAGCTTCGAGAGTCGGCAATGCACAAAATACTCAAGTTGTGAAGGAAGGAAATATAATCCTCAACTCCTCAAAGAGGCCTTCCAAGTTGTCAAAAGAAGGATTTTAGATCCTCACAATTTCAGATATAATCCTCATCTCCTCAAAGAGGCCATCCCAAATTATCAAAAGAAGGACTTTAAATCCTCACCATTCAGCAAAAATCCTCGACTTCTCGAAAAGCTCTCTAATGTTCCAAAAAAAAAAAAAAAAAAAAAAGAAAAGAACCCAAATCCTCGAAGGTTCACAAAAAATTCTCGATAGCTTGGACTTCCTCTCACCATTACCTTAAATCAATCCCAAGCCATCCTCTCGATTTTAGAGGATATCACCATTACCTTAAATCAATCTCGAGCCATCCTCTCGATTTTAGAGGATATTCCCATTACCTTAAATCAATCCCAAGCCATCCTCTCAATTTTAGAGGATATTCCCATTTCCTTAACCAATCCCAAGCCATCCTCTCAATTTTAGAGGATATCCTCATTACCATTACCCTTGCCTTTGGCCAAAGTCAAAATTTGACCTCTCATTCTTAGAGGCAATCAATTCCCTTACCTTAGAAATTCCAAACACATCCCTACAAGCCAACCTCTCATCTTTAGAGGTTCAGTCAGTAAAAGGCCTAACCGACCTCTCATCTTAAGAGGTCATCCACTTCCAAAATCACCCGATGGCCGATCGAAGCCCGGGAACCCAGCTACAGTCCCTACCGGATAGTAATTTCATTCTAATATCTTCGAGATTTAAATCAGATTAATGCTTCATTGCTCGCTTAAATCGGAGCCAAATCCATCTCGGCTCAAATGATCCTCAATCAAAGATTGTGCAAATTCAATCCTTCCCTTCGACACTTCATGTGAGCATATTTCATTTCTCCTTCGCAAACACTTGCCGTGGATGTCCCACTGGGGCTTCGCATCTGTGTCTTTCATCGACACTCCAAGGGGACATGTTCCCAATTCTCCAAATCCTCAAAATCCTCAAAAGGTTCAGATCCTCGAATTTTAACATTCGTTCTCTTTTCAATCGGGACTCGCCCGAACTACGGCGACCTGAGCTCCTCGTCAAGAGGGGAATGTAGGCAACTATATCTGGTCCGGTCGAAATCACAAACAAATCTCAGAAAATCCGGTCTCCTCAAGGGCCGTCCCTATACACTTTCCATCCTTCCGAGTTTGATTCTCGATAACAGTTGGTTTTCTCCTTGTGATTAATCAAAATATTTGTCCATATCAGGATTGGTGGTTGAATAACCCGAACATCAATAAAGGGTTTTAAGCAGCTTTGTGATCATCACGGATAAGACAAGTTTTCAAGTGTCTCGACAAGTCTTCTCCTTCTACATCATAGGAAGATAGAGCCAAACACTGTCTTTCTGTCAGCAGGGGCTTCCATACACTTTTCCACACCTTGTGATGCTTATACTCTCCCAAAAGAGTCAAACCCAAAAGCGAGAGTGTCATACACGAACTCGGGATCCATTCCCACCTTCGAAAAATGTGCCCCTGCACACATACATTTCCGAGTCTTGTCCAGCGACTGATTGACTGCGGTATGAAACGATGAGTCGCCTCTTCGGCCACAAGATAACTCTGTCTGCAATAGGGATGCGTTGAATCTCTCCAAGCTGGGGCTTTTGTTAAGCTGCTCCCTCAGGCTCTCTTTACCAGATTCCCTCCGGGTTTGCTTCGCATCATCGGCTGGGGCTTCGCCATGGTCACCTCGTCAAGATCTGGGGCTTCGCCTAGTCATCCCTTCAAAGCCGGGATCATTCTCTGCACATGCTCTGCTGCTTGCCATCTCAGGCACGTGATACACCTTGTCCTTATCAGCAACAAATCAATCCGCTGCAACCAGTACTCTCGGGAGCATCCCCGACTTGCCTAGGCTGCACCATCCATACACCATCACTCATACATTTCCCCACCTCATGGGAGAGGGTTCAATCCATACATCATCATATACACAATCATCCCATATACAATCTATCATAGCATAATTGCTCCATACACATCCGCTTGTCAAGCCTTGCAAAAAACCCTCACTTCCCTTCCATCCCCAGCTGAGATGGACTTGTGCAACAAAATGTTAATAATGCATAAGCAGAATTTCAATAATCAAATAAAATGCAAAATGCCTAGAGTGTTGTGTTTTTCCCCACAGGGTACAATAATCAGGTGATCATAATCTGATCATGGGAATTGCTCCTCAAATCACAATCTGGACAAAGAGTTCAAATCAAGTGGCACATTCTGCCTTTACCATCTTCATAGGTCTCGTAATCTTCAGACCTATCAGCATCGCTTGAAAAAGCTTCAGCCGCCTCAGTCTCCAGGCAATGCTCGTTGAAAAGAGCGCCAGATGCTTCAATCTCCAAGCATTAGGGCTCTTTAGCCTCATCTTCAAGAGCCCGTTCTCAAGGGCAATTCACCACCAAAAGCCCATCCTCAAGGGCAATTCATCATCAAAAGCCCATTCTCAAGGGCGCTTCATCATCAAGAGCCCATTCCCACGGGCAGATCATTACCAAGAGCCCCTCCCCACAGGCAGCTCATCATCAAGAGCCCATTCTCAAAGGGCAAACCATCTCCAAGAGCCCATTCTCAAGGGCGCTTCATCACAAAAAGCCCGTTCTCATGGGCAGATCATTATTAAGAGCCCGTTCTCATGGGCAGATCCTTGTTCAAAATCCATTCTCATAGGCAGACCTTCAAATAGGCAGACCTTCAAAGAGCCTGTTGGGTATGCATGTTTTAACCCTCCTATATTTGTATTAGATTTGATTGATACCATAACCTCCTGTCTATTTTAAGGACTTTAGGACCCTATGTAATGAAGCTTAGACTTCAATTTTTTAGTTAAGTCCATTTTATAGATTAGGTTAAATTTAGGCTTGAAGACCGGCACAAGACTCATTGGAATTGAGAGTTGCAGCCGTAAGTTTCAAACCGCTTCTTTGGAACCGCCCTAGCAAAACCGCCCTTAGCATTTGCTCCGGTGAAATCCCTTGTTTGAAACAACTCTTGAACTACTAAATTGCAACCGCCCTTTGATGATGAACCGCTCCTTTGCAGCTCATCATTAACCGCCCTTTGCAACCTCACCGGAGTTACTAACCGCACTTGTCAAACCGCCCGTACTGTAACCGCCCCAATGATTGAGACTTGAAGTGAACCGCTCTTTGACTTTGTGATCCACATCAGTCAATATCCAATGTCAACCACCTTATCTTGTCACGTGATTCAAAGTCGAGAAGATCCGTAAGGATCTTGAAAAGGTGACAAGTGTCCAAACCTCATTGCTTGCAATGAGCATTATCGCCTTTATCTGCAACTACTGTACCAAAGGACAAAAGTGGTTGCTGTGGACCAATTAGAAAGCATCAAGTACTGTCCTTCAACAGCTGTGTCCAACGGCTACATTTTGGATGCTTGGGTATAAATACCCCCAATCTTCACCATTTGAAGCTTGCTTGAAAAATTGAGAAATTGCTGTGTTCATAGAAGCTGAAGCTCTGCCCAGAAATTATTCAACCCTTCAATCTTCATCTTCAAACTTCAAGAAATATTCCCACCGTAAATCAAGCCTTAACACTTTCAAGAATCATTGTGCTCTACATCTCACAGATTTAAAGAGCCTTGATCTTGTTCTCACACACACACCTCATTTGTTCTAATCACATAGATTAAACACTTGAGATACACTGGTTATAGTTTTGGATTTGTTCTTCATAGTAAAGATTTTATTGTACTTTGTAATCTCTCAAATACTTAATATAAAATCTCTCTTAGAAATCCAAGATTAACCATCTTGGTAGTGGACGTAGATCGTTTATCGATTGAACCACTCCAAATAGCGTGTTCTTACTTTCTGCAATTATATTTCTTGTGCTTACTAATTATTTATCTTTGTCTCTGTTTGATCTTTATTTAGATATCCATTATTGTGAAATAGTGTTTGGAGTTAACATTGTCAAAACCTCACTTGTTTGTAAACCGCACATACCAACTTCTTTATTAAAACCGCTTTACAAACCTCCTCTATTAAAACCGCTTTATAACTCTAAATATTCCGCTGTGCATTTTACACTATCACTTGCAGTATATTATCAACTGCAAGAGGATTTTGTAAGCAAGAGGTTTAGTTTTTAAAAGAGGGCGAAAAATTTAAAACAGCTATTCACCCCCCCTCTAGCTGTATTTTCACCCTTGTTGCCACCTTTGGGACCAACAAGTGGTATCAGAGCTAACACATTTTAAAACCACTGTTTTTCAAGCTTAACAGCTTGTGTGCCGATTCAATATGGCAACCTCAAAGACAATGACTACTGTTAACTATTCACACATTCCAATGTTGGACGAAGACCACTTTGACATCTGGAAGTGCCGAATGCTTATTCATTTGGAAACCATAGATGAGATGCTGGTGGAGTGCGTGATCAATGGCCCTCTAATTCCAATGAAGGCTAACACTGATGCAACCACCAATGCTGAAACTCCAGAGGTCAAAAAGCCAAAAGATGAGTGGTCGGATGAAGAGAAGAGAATAGTTGCCTTGGACAAAGAAGGCGAGGTTCATCATTTCGGAACCCTCCCCGTATCAACTCTACGTAAAGTGATGTACCTCAAAACCGCAGCGTATGTGGGATGCCATAGAGAGCTACCTCGAAGGTGATGAAGAGTGCAAGGAAAACAAATTATACACTGTTGAAAGATCCTACAACAACTTCAACAGAAAACCCAACGAAACCTTGCGTCAAACCTACGATCGCTATGTTGAGGTAGTTAATGCTTGTAGATCTCTTGGTAAAACTTTAACCGATAAGGAAATCAATATGACTTTCCTATCTGCTTTAGGTTCTAGATGGGTAAATAAGGCTACCTCTCTAGAAGACTCCAAAGTATTGGGTACTTGGTCATTAAGTAACTTGTATGCCAATCTTAGAGTCTATGAACTTAAATTAAATCATATTGAAGAGATAGAAGGAAAACCAAATCGCTTTCTATGTCTCGTAGTGGAACATGAAGAGAAACCATCCACATCCAATCAAACCACTGATCCTTCCATATCAACCTCATCACTCATCGAGATGGATGATGATGATTTTGCCATGTTTGTGAAAAGATTCCAAAAATTTAGAAAATCCTCAAAACCTTTCACAAAATCATTTTCAAAAGGCAAACCTCCTGCAACATTTTCTAGGGCTGCAGATACAAAGAAGAAGAGTGACTTAGTTTGCTACAACTGTAGAAAACCTGGCCACTTTGCATCTGAGTGTCCACAGCCTAAATATGAATACATGAAAAAGAAAACTTTTCCTTCGAAATTTTCTCATCGTAAGGGAATGGTTGCTGAGGAGGAAGAGAATTCCAAGGAATTAGCAACTTGGATTGAAACAGATTCTGAGGATGGAAGTGATGATGAAACCGAAGAGGTTAATCTCTCGCTTAGTTGCAGACGCTTCGATGACTCGATTCGAATCATTTGAGTTGCATGATATGGAGGAAAAGGAGGTTTTTGCAAAACTTCCAAATTATAAATTGGATGATGATATTAAACTTACTCCTAGCGTTAAGATAGGAAATTGTTCGTATTCACGTCCCATTTTCTCATCTAAAACTGCTCCACCTTCAAAAGCTATTCCAAAGAAAATTTTGAAAAAGGTGGTGGAAGAGGTTTCTCCCATGGAACATGAAAAGATGTTCAAGGAAGCTGAAATGGTGATCCATCAATTCTCTAATCTTAAGAAAGCCTTAAGCTTAGCTCATGATGAACTTAATCTATACAAGACGGAGAAAACCGTGATGAGGTCCGAAATTTCTAATCTTAAGGACCAAATCAAACAGATGACTCCTCTTGCCGATCAAAACCGCATCCTCAAACTAAGGTTGCCGCACTTCAACTCAGAATGATGACTTGGTAACCCAAATCGACGATCGCCAAAAGATTATTGATTCGTGGCTCAAGTCTCAATCCACCAAGGATAAAATCTTGACTTCCAAGTTCCTCCCGGAACTAAGGATGGTCTAGGGTTTCGATCTCGAGGAAGAGGAGAAGTGTGCATCCTCGAGTGAAAAGGATGAGGAATTTCCGAACTAACTAAAGAAATTCCCAAGGAGAAGCATGCTAAGGGAAAGGGTAAAGCAAGACAAGTAAATTATGTCTACCCTAAAGGAAAGCAATATGGGAAGAATTCTCGTGTTAAAACCTAAGAATTCTGTGGAAGCACTCGAAGAGGAAATGGCTTATGGAATTGGTAGAATCCCCGCTCCAACCTCTTCGGTGGAAAAGGCGGTTCTGCTAACCTGTGTCTCGACCGCGCTTCTTCTTCGACCGCTCCTCCCGCCTTCAAAAGCAAGAATAGCGTTCCTGTGAAATACGTGGTCAAACCAAAGCCTCGTTCCCTTTGTATCACTCGGAATGTTAGCCGGAACCGCACCTCCCAAACCGCTTCCTTGTCCAAAACCGCATGCAACTCCTAAGAAGAGTAAGGAGTTAGTAAAACCTCATGAAGCTTGTAGTTTTTATAAATGTTCTGTGTGTGATGGTTTAGGTCACAAGGCCGCAGAATGCCTTTTGCGGTTCACATCCAATGCCAGAAGAGCAAACCTCCTTCTCGTCAAACAAAGTGTGGGTCGTAAAGGGTTGCTAACTTCAGACCCAAGGAATAAAGGGGGACCTCGTTCTTAATGTTTACATTTCAGTCCTCTCGCTTCATGGCCGGTCACTCCAAGGATAATGAATGGTATCTTGACAAAGGGTCGCCAAGACATATGACTCGAGATAGATCATTACTTGAAGATGTCGTTGAAGCAAGTGGTCCATCTCGTAACCTTGGTGACAACAACAAAGGCAAGACCATTGGATATGGTGTTATAAGGAGAGGAAACCTAACTATTGAGAAGGTTTCTCTTGTCGATGGACTCAAGCACAACCTCCTTTCAATTTCTCAATTTTGCGACAAAGGAATGCTTTGCAACTTCACATCATCAAACCGCTTTATCAAAGATAGCATTTCCGCGTCACCCTACTCACAGGATTCGTAAGAGTAATATTTACATTATTGATCTAAATTCTCGCATGTAGTATTACTAATCTCTCGTTTTGTAGCTAAGAATGTGAGCGAAAATAGTCAGGCTATGGCACAAGAGGTTGAGCCACTTGAACTTCAAGTATCTTGCAAAGATTGGTAGGGAAAACCTCGTTCGTGGTTTACCCAAAGTGGCCGACCACCATCCGTAGAAATGCAGGCATGCCGCCTGGTAAGCCCCGCGTCGTTTTTCACCAAAGCAAGACCGCTCCTTCAACTTCAAGATGCTTACAATCGGCTTCACATTGATTTGTTTGGACCCGTAACCACCGCCAAAGATTGGAGGAAATAGATATACCTTAGTGGTGGTGGATGATTACTCAAGATATACGTGGGTTGAGATGATGATTTCCAAAGATGATTGTTATGAGATTCTCACCGCACTCTTAGACGGCTCCAAACTCAAAAAGAAGATGACATCGTTAGTGTTCGATCGTATAATGGAATGTAATTTAAGAACAACGGTGTTGCTCAAGATTGTGATGACCATGGGATTGATCACAATTTTTCCACACCGGTGTTCCACAACAAAATGGGGTTGTGGAAAGGAAGAATAGGACGTTGATTGAGGCCGGAAAGACAATGATATCTCGGCGGCTACCTCGCATTTTTGGGCCGAAGCAATCAATACCGCATGCTTCACTCGTAACCGCTCCTCATCAACAAAACTTATAACAAGACTCCCTATGAGCTTTGGCGAGGAAGAACCCCCAACATTGCATTCTTCAAGATCTTTGGCCGCAAATGCTTTGTCCTCTACAACTAAGAGAAAATAGAGGTAAATTCGGAGCCAAGGCCGACGAAGGTATTTTTGTTGGGTATGCTAAACATTCTAAAGCTTTTCGTGTTTTCAATAAAACTAGTTTAAAAATAGTAGAGTCTCGTCCATGTTACTTTTGATGAGCATTCTCTCCTTGAGCCACATTTGGCTCCAAATGTTGCCGATGATTTTGTTGAGCATAATGAACCAGTGAACCATCTCAAACCGCACCCGAACCTCAACCGCAAAATCCAAGACCCTCAACCGAAATTCCCCAAAACCGCACCTTTCAAACCGCACCCGAAGAACCCTCTCCGCATGCAACTCCAAGGGAAGAAGAAGTTGAGAATTCCCTATCCAAATTTTGTTGAACCTCTTCGTCAACTTACATTCCATGACTTCGCCGAAGGATCTAACGATGTTCCAATTGAAGATCTTCAAGAAACCTCAATCCAACCAGACTTACCCCTGAGGTTCGTGAAGTCGCTAGCCACCCTCACAAATGTGATTGGTGATTCTGTTTTCCGGTGTTCAAACAAGGAGATCAAATTATGACGAGCATACTTCTTTATCTCAAGTTGAACCCAAGAAGATTGATGAAGCACTCCAAGATTCCAAGTCGGGTTGTTGCTATGCAAGAAGAACTCAACCAGCTTTGAAAGATGCAAGGTCTGGACTTTGGTGCCTAGACCTCGTGATCAAGGAGTGATAGGAACTAAGTGGGTATTTAGGAATAAGATGGACGAGAATGGAAGCATCACTAGGAATAAAGCAAGGTTGGTTGCACAAGGATATAGTGCAAGAAGAAGGAATTGATTATGATGAAACCTTTGCTCCAGCTTGCAAGATTGGAAGCTATCGTAATCTTCTTAGCCTACGCCTCTTTAAGCGTTTCAAGTTATATCAAATGGACGTAAAGAGTGCATTCCTCAACGGCGAACCGCAAGAGACCGTGTATGTTGCCCAACCTCCCGGATTTGAAGACTCCAAATTTCCCAATCATGTCTACAAACTCCAAAAAGCTTTGTATGGACTTAAGCAAGCTCCAAGGGCATGGTATGAGACTCTTTCTAAATTTTTACTAGAAAAAGGATTTAAACGTGGTAAAATTGATACAACTCTTTTTATTGCCAAATATAATGAGCATACTTTACTTGTTCAAATTTATGTTGATGATATTATTTTTGGTTTTACTAATGAGTTACTTTGTAAGCGTTTCGAAAAGCTAATGAAAAGCAAGTTTGAGATGAGCATGATGGGAGAATTAACATTCTTCCTGCTTCAAATCAAGCAATGCGAAGAAGGTATTTTCCTCACCCAAGCCAAATACACCAAGGAGTTGATAAAGAAGTTTGGATTAGAAAATGCTAAAGCATATGATACTCCAATGGCCACCGCAATAAGCTAGATAAGGATCTCAAAGGTAAGAAAGTTGATCGACTTTATATCGAGGTATGATCGGCTCATTACTTTACTTAACCGCTAGTAGGCCCGATATCATGTTTAGTGTCTCGTGTATGTGCTCGCTACCAAGCTGCATCCTAGAGAAGCACATCTTATTGCAGCCAAGCGTATAATCCGCTATTTATCTCGGAACCACTAACCTTGGACTTTGGTATTCCAAAGATTCGAACTTCGACCTTGTAGGTTATTCAGATGCAGATTATGCAGCCTTGTACTATTGACAGAAAAGCACTAGTGGTACTTGTCATTTCCTTGGAAATAGACTAGTTGCTTGGGCCAGCAAGAAGCAAGCTTCAGCCAGTGTCTACCACAGAGGCCGAGTATATTGCCGCCGGTAGTTGTTGTCAAATCCTTTCGATGAAGCAAAGCTGGTGGACTATGGAATCCATGAAGGGAATTGCCCTATCATGTGTGACAACACTTCAACAATTTCGCCTCCAACAACCCCGTCATGCATTCCAAGACCAAGCACATTGATATCAAGTATCATTTCCTCAAAGACCATGTGGAGAAGAGGAATATCCATTTAGAGTATGTGGGGACGTATAATCGATTGCCGACATCCTCACCAAGGCTCTTGACTCCAAGAGGTTTTCCTTCCTCGTAGGAGAAATGGGTATGCTTGAACTTAAATGATTCCATACTTTTTATTGACTAACTTGTGTGTTGAGTTTAGGTTGTATGTCTTATTGAAAATTTTCAACCGCACCATTGTTGAACCGCGTTCATTCAAACCGCTGAGTGGTCAACCGCCTATGTGGTCAACCGCGTATTATCAACCGCGTACTTCCAACCGCGTTTTACCAACCGCATAATGCTTCGACCGCTCCATCTTCAACCGCCTTCAACATATGGTATTTTCAAAAACAATTTTAATTCTTTCCTTAGCTTTAAAGAAGCTAAGCGGTTTTAAAATCTTTTCAACCGCACCGCCACGTGACCATAGGTAAGTTCTTTTATTTTTTTCATTTCACCACATTTTGACATAAGGGCATTTTTGCAAATGTTTTCCCACGTTATTTCAAAATTTAAATGCATTTAATGCAAAGGGAACATTAGCATTTAAAGCTATCATGTCAGCCGTCATTGGCAAATGAGAAGAAGATGAAAGGGTGCAACAGAGGAATGATTTCTTTTATGGGAAAATCAAATAGTCTTTTCAACTGTCCTTTGTTTGAGATTTTTCTATAAATAAAAACCAACTCTTACAATTTAACCTTTCCAAACTCGAGCACCGTACCTTTCTTACCAACTTCATCTTCTCTCTCTCTAAAAACTTTAAATTTCATAACTTAAAACTTTGATCTTCAATGGCACCTAAAGCACCATTTACTGATATGGTATGTATTTCTCAACTTCATCTCTTTATTTTCTGCAAATCTTTAGTTGAATCCGCCATTGATGAACCATGAAGCTTCAAAAACCCTTTTTTGATTTTTGTTCATATTTGCTTCATCTGTTAATCATTTTGAGTGATTTCTGTTGGGTTTTGCTCGGATTTGTTGTTAGATTTTCTATATGTAATTTATTTTACGATCAACCAATGATTTGAACACTGATTTTGAACTTTAAAATTTTCTTATTCGAAAACCCATTTGAGTGTTCTTGATGTTTCTTGGTGATTCTAAGCAAAGTACGAATTTTTAATGTTATATTGTTGATCTACTGCTCAATGTGATCATTTTGACATGTTATTTGTTGATTTTGGTGAACTTTTGTTGAATCTCTGTTCTTAATGTTCTAAGTGTTCTTCGTGTTCATCATATCTTCAACATGACTGTTCATATGCCTCCAATGTTTATCACATGTTTTGGTTCAGTTGATTTTCACACATGTGTTTGTACTTAGAAATTTTTCATAAAATTTTATGCACTACTGTGAATATCAACCGCATGATGTTGTTTGGAACCGCCTTGATTGAAATCTCTAGATTCCAACCGCATGCACATTTTGAACCGCATGCACATTTCTAACCGCATACATCTTTGAACCGCATGCTTGTAAATTTTCTTTTTGCAACCGCATGCTAAGTTTGTTTGAGATATTACTAAGTATATAGCCGGACACCATAAAATTCCTCTCTAAGCACCGCTTGCTGGGATAAACTTGGATTACAATGCCACGTACTAGTATAATCTTTTACATATTTTCTAAGTATTTTGTTGCATTCACAATTTTACTTGGGGTTTGGAAATTTTAAATCTTCAACCGCATCATTTGCCAACCGCATAGATGCCCAAACCGCAGGAATTGTGAATCTCTCGCTTGGATCTAAACTCCTTTGTTTCATTTTATAGGATCCTAAATTCTTTATTCCCGGCCATGAGATTAATGAGACCGAGCTCCAAGGAGATGCTCTTGGTAGAGAATTGATCAAGACTAACTACCTCGAATCCTCCCTCTCTTCAACAAAGGCCAATCTTATATCATTCCGTCCTTTGTGGATCAGCTTTTCTCCTCACTGCTCTAGGAGACAGAGTTTTATCGATGGCACCAAGATCAAGTGCCTGGTTGGCAAGTGTTGAAGGCTTCGATATATCCATTGATCATTTGGATATTAGAAGTACTTATGATTTTCATGTCTCTCGATCCCCTATGGAGGTTGATCGTGAAGTTCTGGATGCAACCGCTCTGTCTACAAGCTAATCCGACTTCTCTTCTCGGTTATTACAAGAAGAGAGCTAGAAGAGAGTTTGGAGAACTTATGAGCCACTGGGGCTATCTTGTAGGAGTGTCTCGTATGTGGAAAGACCGGCAACCACAACAACTTCACTTCTTCTCAATGGACTTACTGTTGTGCCATTTACAATGGTATTAAATTAAATTGGCCCAAGATCTTGATGAAGGAACTGGCTAGTTCCATTGATGCTTATCAATCCGTAGTCAAGAATGAGCATCAAAGGTGGAGACCATTCTCGCAGCTCCTAACCGCGTTGTTTACAAGCTATCAACACTTGGAGGATCTCGCACTTTCAACTCCCGAATTATCGCGCCTATGAGCGAGGGAGACTCTCTTGGAACCAGTGGTTTGTCACAACTTCGTATATTCCTTTCGAGATACCCAAGACAAGTTTCTTTATGATGCCGATACCCTCAACCCCAAGGAGTTCTATGTTGAAATGTCACCCGCAACCGCGGTTACCGCTTCTTGGGAAAGCCATTAAGAAAGCCTCAAGGAAGAAGAATCTAGTCCTGACCCTAAGCCTAAGAAATCTAAAACCGCACCATCTCAAACCGCCGGTGCCGGGTCCAAGTTCTAAGGGTAAAGGGAAGATGAATCTCGAGAGATGAACCCGATGAGGAGGAAGAAGAAGAGGAAGCCGGCATTGCCCTCTCATCAAGAAAGCAAAGACCGTGAAGACCGCCACCGCAAATCTCTCTCAAGAAGATAAGGTTGCTTTTTACAAAGCAAAAATTGATAAGTTGGAGAGAAGGGCCGCAGGAAGAAAATTGCCAAAGGTAAGCCATCTACATCCGAACCGCTTGCTACTTCTCAACCGCAACCCCAACCGCAACCCCTTCCTCAAACCCAACCGCCTCCCTCTCCAACCATATCTCCCGCTCCAACTCCTACTTCTTCACCCATTCAAACTCAAACCTCTTCTCCAATTCCTACCCAACATTTCACTCCTTCCAAATCCCTTTCTCCCAAACCGCTTTCTCCATCTCCTCCTCCCAAAACCGCAACCGCTCAGGGGGAGAATCCCAAGAAGAGGAGGTTCAAGCAAATGGCCAAGAAAACAACCCCTCCAAAGAAACACTACCTTCACACCGTTGCCAAATCCAACCTCAAAATACCCGGTGAAACCTCCTCCTACTTTGATAAATCCTCCTCCATATCCAATTCAAATTCATCATCTCCTTCGAATTTCAAACCCTCAAAATCAAGCCACCTCAATTCCCAAAGCCTTTATCGAATGGACATCCAAGCCATCACAGAAAGCCCAAATTTATTCAACCTCTAGGCTTAGAACTCCAACCCTTCACCACAAAATTCACCCATACACCAATCATCCCCTCATAACTCAAACCGCACCCAAAATCCCCTTCTAAATCCCCTATCTCTTCCCCACAAAAATCCAACTCAACTCATTCCAACCCCATCCCAACTCTTCAACCGCTATCCCAACCGCCCTATCACAACCGCCCCCATACCAACCGCCCCAATCCCAACCACCCCAATCTCAACCGCCTATTCCAACTACCCCACTTTCAACCGCCCTATCTCAACCGCCCCTATCCCAACCGCTCCTATATCAACCGCCCTTTAACCTTACCTCCAACTTTACCCATCTCAACTCCAACCTCATCTCCCTATACAATTCCCGCCTCACGTATTTTTCAAACCCTCCTTTCCCAAATCCCTTCAACCGCTCCTCCCACCTATTCACAACCGCCTCGCCTTCACTTTTATTCCTCATCATCAACCGCTCCTCCACCCTCGACTACTCCCAAATCCTTTCCACCCTTCATCTTATTCAGCCCCAACTCCCGATAAACCAAGGCCACATTGTCAAACTAACCGCCCAATGCCTCCCTTGAAGCTTCCAACCGCTCCCTTCAACAACTTGCCGAGTCTCGCCCCATCTCGATTGCCTCTCAAACCCTACAAATGGCTGATCATAAGAACTCCTTAAAGAGTTTTGCTCGAGACTTGATGCCATTAAGTGGGGAGAAGGATATTGCAAACATTGTTAAAGCCTCACCGACTCTTGCTTTGAAAATTTCAAGAAGGAGTTATCTCAAGGTATCGTTCAAATCCAATCATTTGGAGACTCGACCTCAAAGAAATGATTTCTCAACTCTCGCCCGCCTCCAAAACCGCCTTTGATTCCCTCCAGCCGAATTCCTCAAAACCGCCAATTCCCAACCGCTTCCTACTCAAGATATTCAAACCTCTCGAATGCGGTTGAGACTAATATTCTTGGTGAAATTGATAGTGTCAAATCCTCGATGGAGGTCAACACCAATTCCTTGAATGATGATCCGTCGCCAAGTTCAATACTATCAAGGATGAATTTAATGACCGCCTTGAAAACATCAAGATAGGATTCACTACTAAACTTGAAGCCACAAATAATGAATTAAAATCCTCCATCCAAGTGATCAAGTTGATCTTGATCCCATGATCGAAGCTATCTCTCGCCGTATCGCAGCAGCTCAGGGGAGATTCACACCTTGTTCAATTCTTTGAACTCCTCCTTTCAAACCTCAATTGGTGAGCTATCTCGATCAAGTGTCCGATAATTCCAAAGCCGTCTCTCGATGCCAATCTCAAACTTGATGCTCAAGCAAATATCCTAGAGAGATTGGTAACCGCTCAAGGAAGGACCGCAGATGAGGTAAGAAGAATTAGAAAATCTTTGAAGTCTCAAACCTCTCGCTCAAATCTTGCAAGGAACCCAGAGATCAACCAACCGCAGCAGCAGCAAAGAAGGTGAAGAACCGCACCATCCTTAGAACCGCTTTTGCTCGTAATTTTTTATAAACTCTTTTGTTGTTGGACCGCACCCTCTTTGTATTTCCTTTAGTCCAACTTTTGTTTTTTTTGCAACCCCGTAATTTTCTTTTCATTCCTTTTTGTAACCGCCCGAGGAATTAATGGAAATTGCATCATGGTTCCAAAACCTTGTTCATATCAAACCGCTTGTTTGTAGAACAATGAAACCTCATATGGTATTTAAACCTCATTCAAATATTTTCTAACTTAAAATCACTATTTTGAATTGATGTTTAAACATTCGCCTTTAAACCGCACTTTGAACTTAAACTCATATTTCTTAAGTGCACCGAATGCATTTCTCTACTTTCCATATTGTAAGTTTTTATCTCTTAGAAAGTATAGAAATCTATAGCTTAAGCTAAGTGTGTGCATTGACTTGGGACATGAATTACCATGTTAATTCTTATGGACATGTTCTTACCAAGTACAATGTTTGCTTTAGTTATAGTAGGTAATGGCATCAATCAAATAGGAGATTGTCAGTATGCATGTTTTAACCCTCCTATATTTGTATTAGATTTGATTGATACCATAACCTCCCGTCTATTTTAAGGACTTTAGACCCTATGTAATGAAGCTTAGACTTCAATTTTTTAGTTAAGTCCATTTTATAGATTAGGTTAAATTTAGGCTTGAAGACCGGCACAAGACTCATTGGAATTGAGAGTTGCAGCTGAGTTTCAAACCGCTTCTTTGGAACCGCCCCTAGCAAAACCGCCCTTAGCATTTGCCTGTGAAATCCCTTGTTTGAAACAACTCTGAACTACTAAATTGCAACCGCCCTTTCGATGATGAACCGCTCCTTGCAGCCTCATCATTAACCGCCCTTTTGCAACCTCACTGGAGTTACTAACCGCACTTGTCAAAACCGCCCGTACCCGTAACCGCCCCAATGATTGAGACTTGAAGTGAACCGCTCTGACTTTGTGATCCACATCAAGCAATATCCAATGTCAACCACCTTATCTTGTCACGTGATTCAAAGTCGAGAAGATCTGCAAGGATCTTGAAAAGGTGACAGTGTCCAAACCTCATTGCTTGCAAATGAGCATTATCGCCTTTATCTCGCAACTACCGTACTCAAAGGACAAAAGTGGTTGCTGTGGGACCAATTAGAAAGCATCAAGTACTCGTCCTTCAACAAATGTGGTCCAACGGCTACATTTTGGATGCTTGGGTATAAATACCCCCAATCTTCACCATTTGAAGATTGCTTGAAAAATTGAGAAATTGCCGTGTTCATAGAAGCCGAAGCTCGCCGTAAATTATTCAACCCTTTCAATCTTCATCTTCAAACTTCAAGAAATATTCCCACTTTGTAAATCAAGCCTTAACACTTTCAAGAATCATTGTGCTCTACATCTCACGATTTAAAGAGCCTTGATCTTGTTCTCACACACACACCTCATTTGTTCTAATCACATAGATTAAACACTTGAGATACACCTGTTATAGTTTTGGATTTGTTCTTCATAGAAAAGATTTTATTGTACTTTTGTAATCTCTCAAATACTTAATATAAAATCTCTCTTAGAAATCCAAGATTAACCATCTTGGTAGTGGACGTAGATCGTTTATCGATTGAACCACTCCAAATAGCGTGTTCTTACTTTCTGCAATTATATTTCTTGTGCTAACTAATTATTTATCTTTGTCTCTGTTTGATCTTTATTTAGATATCCATTATTGTGAAATAGTGTTTGGAGTTAACATTGTCAAAACCTCACTTGTTTGTAAACCGCACATACCAACTTCTTTATTAAAACCGCTTTACAAACCTCCTCTATTAAAACCGCTTTATAACTCTAAATATTCCGCTGTGCATTTTACACTATCACTTGCAGTATATTATCAACTGCAAGAGGATTTTGTAAGCAAGAGGTTTAGTTTTTAAAAGAGGGCGAAAAATTTAAAACAGCTATTCACCCCCCCTCTAGCTGTATTTTCACCCTTGTTGCCACCTTTGGGACCAACAGAGCCCATTCTCATGGGCAAATCATCTCAAAAAGCCCGTTCTCATGGGCGAATCTTCACCAAAAGCCCTTTCTCATGGGCACGTCTTCATCAAAGCCTGCTGCTGAAATTACCCGGGATCCGGAGCTCCCGCGCATCTCGCATTCGTCGCCATTCGGGAATGTTCGCCCGAATCCGAGAGGCAGCTGCTCGCGCTCCTAAGCATCTCGGCTTTATTCCTTTTCGCGTCGCGTGTGTCGGGAGGTGTGTGTCTCGCCGTGTTTTGCTTTGTAGAGTCGCCACACCGTTTTATTATTAAGCCCAAAACATTGAAAGGGCATCGCTTTAAAAATAATAATAAACTGTTTTTGTGTGATGAGATTTTGAGTTCTGAGGTCAGATGACTCCTCGGAAGAGAATATTAGAATCTTAGAGCTCACCCGAGTTGCCTCGTAAAACGAGTCTTTCTATACCCCTAATATTCTTTAACTGTTGTAGCGTGTGCGCGCGTGCTTTTAAAAATGCATGCTATGTCGGATGTCTACATTGTACACTATGTATTGAAATGTATTGAAATAGTAGGAAGGAAGCCTTACCAATGTTGGTTCGTGTCTGTCTTCCGCCGGGGAATAGTGTTTCGAGGATGGAATGATGTTCCGCACGGACCGGGGATTGCCGGGAGGGGCCGGCTGTCTCGCGACGTAGTTTCGGCGTGAGTTGAGATTGTAGGCCGCGTCGCAGTTTCGGCGTGCGCTGGGATCGTGCAGGGATCACTCGCAGGTTCGGCGTGCGCTGAGGTGGCGGTGGAGTCACTGGGCAGCAGTTTCGCGTGGTTTGGGATCGCCTGGCTTGACTCTGAAAGAGCCGAGATGCCTCGAAAGACTGTGCAAGGCCTCGTGAGTACTACGAGGGGCCTCAGAGTACCTCGAGAGTGCCTCGTGGCGGGCAACGGGAGCGTCGCGGAGCGCTCGTGGGAGGCTTCTGAGCACCACAAGTGGGGCTCCTAAGGCCTCAAGGATCCAAAAGGGGCCTGGAGCGCCTCGAGAGGACTTAGAGGGGAGCTGAAGGCTAAGGGAGGAAGAGAGAAGAGGGAGGATGTGAAAAATGAGGGAGGGGAGCCCTCTATTTATAGTAGGAGAAATTTGCAAAGAGGTCCGTACGGACCTCCCCGGTTATCCGTAATTTTGGTTTTCCTCGATTTGAGGGAATATGTGATGATGGTGAATATTCTGGAATTATGATGTCCCCTATGCAATAAGGTCCGTACTCGAACATCTTGACATGCAAAGAGGGTCCGTACGGATCAACTATGCATGAGGGTAATCATTTTCCTCGGATTTGAGGGAATATTGTGGACTTTAAGAAGATTCAAGAATTATTAAAGCAAAGAGGTCCGTACGGACCACTTTTGCTTTTCCAATTTCTTGAAAATTCCCAAAAGGTCCTTTTTGTCCCTTTATCCCTGCAAAGGCCCCTCCCTTGGTTCGTTGAGGGTTTTGAGAGGGTTTTGAGTGCCATAGGTCTTCGAGACCTCATGCTTGTGAGTCTCGCGTGTGTTTCCCGTGTGTTCGGAAGAAGGTGATCCAAATTGGGGTACTTACAGAAGCCCTCAACGACGTCACTTACGGAGGAAGTGGGGTCGCTGATAAGATAAGTGGTCCTAACTGGATCGCGTGGCCGGAGAGAGGAAGTGACCGTTGAGGCCGTGGCGAGGACGGGCGCGTCCTGCCAGGTGACCGTTTAGGTCAAGTGGCCGGACCCCGCGATAGGATTCCTACGTATCCTCGCGGAATCAAGCCCGATCGTAGTTCGTGTGCGAGTGTTGTAGTTGCAAGAGATAATTCGAGATGTCCTCTCGACTAAGACTCTGGCGCGGACCTCGCGGTGTCCCAAGCACCGTATAGGTCGAACGGCCGGGACCCCGCGATAGATTCCTACGTATCCCCGGGAATCAAGCCCGACCGTAGTTCGAGGTCGTGAATTTGTGAGCCAAGAGCGTGTGGCGCGATGGTGCCCTGAAGTATCGTGTGACCGCCGAGGTCAGTGGTAAGGACGGGGTGGTGTCCTAAGATGTGGCGACCGCCGAGTGTAAGTACCCCAATCTGGATCACACCCTTTCAAACACACGGGAAGCACCGCAGACTCATCAACGCAGTCTCGACGACCCCTCTCACTCAAAACCCTCTCTAAACCCCCAGCCAAACCAAGGGAGGAGCCTTCCTGGGATAAAAAGGGACAAAAGGACCTTTTGGGAATTTTCAGAAATTGAAAGCAATACATGGTCCGTACGGACCTCTTTGCTTCTAATAATTACTAAATCTTCTTAAAGTCCACAATATTCCTCAAATCCCGGGAAAATGATTACCCTCTTGCTTAGTTGGTCCGTACGGACCTCTTTCGCATGTCAACTTGGTCCGTACGGACCTTATTGCTCAGGGAACATCATAATTGCAAATATTCACCATCATCACAGCATTCCCTCAAATCGAGGAAAACCAAAAGTTTGGATTACTGTGAAGGTCCGTACGGACCTTCTTGCACCAAATCTCGCACTATAAATAGAGGGCTCCCCTCCTCATTTTCACACACCTCCCACTTCTCTCTTCCTCCAGCCTTCCTGGCTTCCCCTCTAAGTCCTTCCGAGGCATTCCCGCCCCTTTCGATCCTTCCGAGGCCTTCCGAGCCCCTCGCGGTGCTCCGAAGCCTCCCGAGCGCTCCCGCGACGCTCCCGCGCCCCGAGGCACTCTCGAGGTACTCGAGGCCCCTCGTGGTACTCCGAGGCCTCACTCGGTCTTTCCACCGTGTCCCGCTCTTTCCGAGTCAAACCGGCGATCCCAAACCACGCCGAAATCCTCGCCCGAGTGACTCCGCCACCTCAACGCACGCCGAACCTCTCGCCCGAGTGATCCCGACGATCCCCACGCACGCCGAACCTCTCGCCCGAACGCAGCCTCGCAACCTCAACTCACGCCGAAACTCGTCCGCGTACAACCGGCCCTTCCCGAAGCAATCCCGATCCGTACCGGAACGCTACTCCGACCTCAAACACTATTCCTCAAATGGAAGAAAGACACGAACCAACATTGGTAAGGCTTCCTTCCATTACTATTTCAATACATTTCAATACATAGTGTACAATGTAGACATCCGATACATAGCATGCATTTTTAAAAGCACACACACACACACACAACATTTTAAAGGATATTAGGTATCCGAAAGACTCGTTTACGAGGCGACTGGGTGAGCTCTAATATTCTAATATTCTCTTCCCGAGGAGTCATCTCGACCTCCAAACTCAAAATCTCATCACACAAAAACAGCTTTTTAAAATTATCTTTAAACCGATGCCCTTTTCAATGTTTTCGGGGCTTAATAAAAACGGCGTGGCGACTCTACAAATGCGAAAGCAAACGGCGAGACATCCTCCAACCGAAAACGCCGCAGCGGGGAAATGCCGATGCCGGGGCGCGAATGCGCCGCTCTCGATCCGGGCAATTTCGCTTGGCGACTCTGGGCTGGGACTTTTTGTTTTAAAATCTTTTAAACAAAACAAAAGATTTTTAAACAATGATGAGGGTCAAACTTTCATTTTACCCCTTCCTTTAATCAAGTTGTGTGTGTGTGCACGTGCTTTGTTTTTATTTTACAAAAAATAAAAATACAAAAAAAATGCATCAATATACATCTCGTGCATACATTTAAAATTCTTCAAAAACTTCGTTTTACTCGTAAAAAAGAATTTTAGAGACCGCACACTACGCGCACCGCCGCTCGGTTACACCGCACACTACTCACACCGCCGCTCGGTTACACCGCACGTTACGCGCACCGCCGCCTCGGATACACCGCACACTACAACCCTCAACCCGGAGTGGTCTCGCCAGCCTGCTTGGTCTTCCTAGGCCTCTTGGACGCGCACGGATCATTCCAAACATCCCATCCTAGCCAAGCGTCAACCCCGCACGTTGAAGTCTTGAGTCACACTCGTCTAGACTCGGTTGGTTTTTACCCAGCCCCAGGTCATACAAATGGATACATATACCATGCCGGCCATTTTTCGAGTCAAGGCTCGAACTCAAGATCCCTTGCGCAAGCAAAGCGATGAAAGTTCATGCTAAAATCTTGACCTGATCTTGATTTCCGAAGCTACACCTGCACGATGTTCCGTCCCGATATACATCCATGCTCACATGACACCATGTCATCACGCCTTTGATACTTCAACCATGACGATATGACCCAGCCCAACGCCTAACGTCACGTGCATCCTTGCGCAAGCAAGGTAAAGAGAGGTCATGCCGAACTCTCGACCCGATCTTGACTCAGCCGCTCGGTTCACTATTCACATGGCTAACGCATCAAAATGAACATGACAAATGCTCGGTCCTTAGGTTCGATTTTTCTTTAGGCCGGTGGAAACCGCTTGCACTATAGGACCCTCGCCCGGGCCGTCCACCCCGGGATGTCGAAATACAGTGCAAAACGAGGGGCTTATAGCCGCACGTATGGTCTCCATCGACCCAGGATCTAGCATAGTTGCGAAAAGAAGAGCGATCTTTTCCAACCTACCTAGGATTTTGAGAAAACATGTTTTAAGTAAATTAAAACAACAAAAAAATCATAAAAAAGAAACGGAAACCGCATGCCACGTGAGCTTTCCCCTTTATCCCGTAAGGCCATTCCCGTGTCTAAATCCTTGCCCGTCACCCTCCAATAACCGAGAGTGGTTGAGAATACCCGGGAAGCCGCCTTTTCGCATCGAGGTCACAAGGTCCGATAGCCCTTCCAGCTCAATCGGCCCCGCACCGTCCGCTACTCTCCCATGACGGATCAACAGATAACAGTGAGGGAAACGGAACCCCGCCACTAAGGAACCTCCGCATAATGGAGGAGGTGCCGCAAGCCTTCGAAACCATCAAGAAGCGCCAAGAAGAACAAAGAAGCCCGGATCGTAGACACCTTGCGTCTTCGAGGAACGCTGCAGCTTCCTCTCAACGATGGAACCTTTGTTCTCATAGACGAAGACATACTCAAGCTCCCGGTTTCTCAAAGCTATCGACCAAGTTCCGCTCCGCCAAGCTACGAGATCCCAAAGAACGCAAAGCGCCTCCGCTCAAAGCTCCTCAGCGCTGGGCCAAGCAGCCCGACATGCCCGCCTCAAAGACAGCTTCCTGCCCGCACATCAAGCTCACCAACAAAGACACATACGTGCTCGCCCGTCTGATCCTAATGCATCTCGGATCCCCAGATTCAATCCTTTGCCTCTATACGAGCCTCGCAACCACAATCAAAAGTCCCCATGCTTACCAGGGACAGGCATCCCGAGCGGATATCCTGACATCTCAAACCTTCCACCCGCTGGACTGCCACTTGGGGCTACCGAAACATTTCCCCAGTTCCCAAACACAACCCTTAGCGGACCTGGCAATCACGCCCTCAACTTCAACACCCCAGGGTATGGGTTGGTATACACTCAACTACCTCCCCAAGACTCCCGAATGGCGATCCCATCGCCCAATCCACCTCCATCTTCGGCTTCCGTCCCCGAAAACGGTAACCCACCTCGCATACCGATCCCCACATGGCTTGGCTTATTGAACAAATGAAGGACATGCAAGGTAAGCTAGCTAGTTCTCGGAAGGACTCCCTCCTGCCTACTGATCCGAACAAAGTGGTCCCTCTCCCTCCAAAGTTCGTGATGCCTAAATGGAAAAGTTTGATCAGACAGTAATGCCCAAAAACCCACATCGACACCTACGCCCCGGGTATGAGAGCCAAAGGGGCAACCCTCAACGTATGGCGTATCACTTTCGCATTCCCTCAAATCCACAAAGACTAAGGTGGTTCCTCAATGTGAAGGCGTAAAACCGCTCCACGTGGGATCAGATCGGTGAAATCTTCCTGGAGAAGTACCGCGCCAACCTTGAATGGGAGACAAACCGCCATGACCGCAAGCCACCGAACAAAAGGATGACGAACCAAAGGGGCGAGTTCTACAAAAGATGGAACCGGATGCTAAGCGAGATAATGGATCCACTTTCCAAAGAAGAGCAGATGGACATCTTCCATTCCCGCCTCAAGCCATCTTTGAGGACCTTGATCGCCCACCATTTCTATCCGGATCTCCGTGCCATGGTCAACGCCGGACAAAGTTTGAAAAGACTCGAGTCTTTAAAAGGCAACAGAACCCCCGCCTCGTCTTACCGTTATCGAACAAACCCGGCAACTTCAACTCCCGCCCGACCAAAGGAAAAGAAGCAAATTTAACAAGACACTACATTCGTAATCGGAGCCTCAAGTAAACCGCGATCAAGCGACCCAAAGAATAACAATCCCCCTCGCTTCCCACAGCCCAAAGATTTAGACAACCTTGAAATGCCCTTGGGTCAAGTATTTGAAGCTTTGGTGAAACGAAATCTTCTCAAGCCGCTCGAGAATTTCCAACCAAAGACTCCCAAACCCAACATGGATATGAGCAAGCACCGCGCCTTCCACAACTACCCCGCCACACCACCGACAATTGCTTCGTGCTCAAGCAGTGGTCCAGTGGGCTCATCGAGGAGGGAAAATTGGAACGCCCTCGTGGTCCCAATACCATCGGAAATCCATTCCCCCGAACGACAGGTAAACTCAATAGCCTTTGACGAAACTCCAAGCGAGAGCACACCCCCGCAATTTCCGAAACCGCCGCATGCCGTCCCGCTATGACTCGGGAGCATGAAACTGTGAGTCAAAAGGTCTCGTGACCGGGAATTCAGACAAGAACGCCCAAGGGCAACCGTCTCCCTACGATCTTTGCCCCAACCAAGGCATACAAATGGATGGATCGAACGTTCCCAAAAGAGACCGAGTCAAACGGTAGCACGGGAAGCGGTTTAGCCTTCACAGACGATGACTTGCCGATATGTGAGAATCGGCACAACGAAGCCCTCCTCATCCTCATAAAAATAGAGATGTTCTTCCTCCCGAACGTCTTGATTGATAACGGCTCCGCAGCCAACATCATCGCTGAGCACATTGAAACGACTCCGCATCGACCGCTTCTCTCGATAAGGCCTTCACCTCGTAATCCGAGCCTACGATTCCACCGCACGACCAATCGTAGGAGTCATCAATCCGAGGATCCACTCCGACGTACAACCGGAGCCTTCCGTAGAGTTCCAAGTCGTGGAAATCAAACCAACCTTCTTCTCGCTTATCTGGGACGACCTTGGATACATCGATGAAAGCAATATCATCTACTCTTCACCAATGCATGAAATTCATCAATGCCAATGGAGCGATCGAAGTGATCCGCGGAAGCAAGCAGTAATGGCAAGTGCTTGGCCGCAAGCTACGACCTGTAAGAAGGTCCCGACATGACCGAATACTCTTCTCCGTATGAGTCTCCTACCCCGTCCCGCTACGAAGTGGATCCTTACATCCACGCTCTAAGCCACGACGAGCCGGAAATCGAAGAGCTCATGGGTCAAGATGACAACTCGATATATGCGATCGTGAAGAATGCTTAAGAGAGGATCAAGAGATGGATGCCCTAATGGAGATTGATCGAGGAGTAGACCCTTACTTCGCCGAAAACCCTCTCGGCAACCGGCTCATCACCGATCCCCGCACAAGACAACCCTCTAGCCGACACTCTCGGATCTTACGAGGACAGCCATCACAGCCTTAGTTCAATTCAACATTCCGGTGTCCGACCCGGATGAACAAAGTGGCGCAACCTCCTCCAAGGCTTAATCGTGGAAGGAGATATAGCATGCCCGTCGAATCGCACATTGTAAATGTCGTCCAAGCAAAGATCCTGCATAAAGAGGCAGATTCTATGAAAGTGATCAACATCGCAAGAATCAACTCCGAACCGCCGAATGCTTCGCCCTCTTAGAAGTAGCCCTCGCCGACTTCTATCATCAAAAACCCCCAAGGATCGGTGGCAACACTAATGGAGGGACATCATCGTGGAGCAACCAAAAACCTTCGCGATCCGGTTTGAAATCGAACCGCATGCAAGCTATTTTCCTGACTCATGCCAAGGGAAGATTGGCCACCCGAACCAAAGACCACTCCTCTAGAGCTACGCCCATCCGAGAGTAATGAAGCTCTGTCCAATCCCTCGTCACCTATAGTCTAGCTTCGAGTCTTGTTGTCTCGTGAATTCACATCTTTTGAGTCTTTTGACGGCTTTACGCCCGACGATTGTGAATCTTTGATCAACAATGTACAGCCTTCACGCTTTCAATAAAAGGTCCGACCTTTCTAAAAATCATTTCATTGCATCTTTAACAAATGATGATATTAACTAATCAAAACAAGCTAATAACAATTCATCTATACAAAAGGCAAACACATTAATTAAATAAATGCATCAAGCAAACATTTAAGCATGTTGCCAAACGAGAGAAAACCGGGCCCAAGTCGCCAAGAAGGTTTTAATCACAACGATTTGCAAGATTACCGAAGAGCCAAAGAGACGCAAGTCCGACGCCATTTCCAAAGACAAACCGTATCTTCCAATACCTCAAGAACTGGGAAACTACCTTCATGAACAAGGAATACCCACACACGTAAGGGGTCAAAACCAAGAGCATCATGGCCCTAAAATGCCTCGCCTCTCACTTCGTCATTCTCGGGGACATGCTATACAAGAAACGCTACTACGGGCCACTCCTACGCCGCACGCCCAAGAAGAAGCAAACAAGTTCATGAACGAAGTCCACAATGGGGCTTCGCCCTCACATGAACGCCGTGAGCCCCGATGCAAATCATTCTCGTGATGGGCTACTACCGGGATCTCCATGGAGGCAGACATTGCATCCACTTTGTCCGAAGCCGCGACAAGTGTCAACGCTTCTCCAACCTCAATCATCTCCGCCCCACGATCTCTACCGCATGACTACACCCCTGCCATTTGCCACTTGGGGGAATTGACGTCATCGGGAAAATCGCTCCGCCAGCAAAGAATCTGGCCACGAAGTTCATCTTAGTAGCCATCGACTACTTCACCAAATGGGTCGAAGCCAAGTCCTACAAGGTACTCACCTCCAAGAAGGTCGCGCATTTCCTCAAGGAAAACATCATCTGCCGATACGGCATCCCAAATGAGGTCATATCGCATAATGGTTCACACTTCGAAGTGGGAATTCGAGCTGCATCGCCGGGCCGAATCAAGATCACACGCCACAAATCTTCTCCCTACCGGCCACAAACAAACGACGCCGTGGAAGCAAAGAAACAAAACCCTCGAATGGATCATCCGAAAAATGACCACTCGAGGACGAGATTGGCCCGAGAAGCCGCACCTTGCACTTTGGGGCTACCGTACATCAGCCGAATGCCCACGGGAGAAACCCCATTCGCCCGACATACGGGATGGAAGCAATTCTTCCCATCGAGCCGGAAATTCCCTCACTCCGAGTGCCGCTGGAAAATGACATCAACGAAGTCGAATGGCCCGGCCGACATGACGAATTGGCTCGCTAGACGAGCGACGACTAAAGGCCATGGAACACGTCCGAGCCTATCAAAGCAGGATGGCTAGAGCTTTCGACAAGAAAGTCAAATCCCGAGAAATCAGAGAAGGCGACCTTGTACTCAAAGAAAAGCCTCCCACTCGAACCAACCCACTGGGAAAATGGGAACCCACATGGATCGGCCCTTTTGTGGTTCAAAAGATCTTCTCCGGAGGTGCCATGAAGCTAATGTACCTAGACGGCAATCCCTTCATGAATCCAGTCAACGGAAGCAAACTTCACAGATACTTCGCCTAAAGAAGAACAACTGTGCATCTCTTGGCACTCCATGTAGTGTCGAACTACGCAGACCTGAGCCCTCTAGTCCGGGGGAACGTAGGCAACCTTAATTGGTCCGGTCTAAAAATACACAAAAAAAAGTCAAGAGTTTGAATGTCAATCAAGACCTCCATCAAGCTACGCACTTTTCAAGAACACGCCCCAACGTCACCTTGACCAAGTCAAACGACGGCGGCAACATCAAAGGACATCCGAGAGTCACTCAGCATCAAACGGCTGACTCATGGCTGCTTCCAAGCCAGGGGCTTGTCTTGGCCTTCACGCGCTTCGAAAAAAAAAAAAGAGAGCTCGAGCAAGGGCTCACAAAAAAAATAAAAATAAAAGAAAAGAGAGCTCGAGCAAGGGCTCACAAAAAAAATAAAAAAAAGAGAGCTCGAGCAAGGGCTCACACAAAAAAAAAAAAACAAAAAATAAAAGAAGCTCAAGCAGAAGCTACAAAAAGAGGTCAAGAGCCCGACGCCAACAAGAGGCAAGGAAGCCGCGAAAAGACCGTCAAAACGACTTGTCGTGGATCATTCAACCTCTCGCCCAAGCACAAAGCCTAAGCAAAGGGGATTGCCGTCATGTCCTGCATCGTCACCCGCAAATGCAATGTAAAAGTCCAAGGACGGACGCCGACAAGGTGCACAAAAGAAACAAAGGCAAACAAAAGATCTTGCGTCTCGACAAAGCTTTAAAAGTAAATCACAAATCACTAACGGTTACAACATTTCTTGATGAGTTCAAGCACGGTCTACTCTCAAGTTCACAACATGCTAAAAGACAAATTTTAATACATTTAACAAATATTGTGTTTGCAATGCAATGAATGGATACCTAGGAGGTCATTCCGCGCCGTCTGCGCTTGTCCCCTCTCCATTCTTTCCTTTCTTCCCTCGTCCCCGGCGAGTCTTCTTTCGCTCCACGTGAACCAACTCTGCGTCTCTCGCCCGAGATCGTGGGTCCTCCCCGTAGAGTCAAACAATCCAAGCTGCTCTCGTGGCCTCATTCGCCCGTGCTTCGGCTCGGATCTCCTCCCCGCGAGTCCCGCAAAGAGGACCTCTCCCCATCGCCGGTCAACTCTAGTCTCGTAGTCAAACAAAGTGTCTCCCGTCACATCCAAAGGGTCGACCGTGCTTCGACACTCCTAAGGCAATAGCTACTACGGCAACCGGGTCCTGTAATCGCTACACGCCGCTTCTCCAAGTCCACTTGGGATCGCCCAACACGCCGCCATACTGTGCCGTACTGAGTCGTCAATACGACACTCCCGACGTCTAAGGAGTACCACAGAGGGAAAGCGGAATACTTCCATACCCTCGTAAAATACAAGAAAGCACCCTGAGCTTCCATACAAAGAGGAGCTACCTCCGCAGCAGCAAGGTCATCCTGCACCAACAAAGGCTCGCTTCATCCCAAACCGCCGGAAACAAGCGACGGAATATAGAAGGAGGACCAAGACAAACCCGGAACTCGACGACGTAATACCCTTCCCGCAAGACCCTCCTAGTCTCAATCCTCCAAAGGAGGAACCCACCAATGGATCTCGATGCGTACTCAAGCCGTGCCATCCATCTCTCCCAAAGTGACCGATCCATATCCAACACAAGAGGTCGCCGAGCAAATGACCACGAACTAAACGACGCCTTGAGCTCCTGGCATGGCCTCGAAGTCTCTCTCGCAGCCACAAGGTGAGCAAAGCGGGGCTTCCCCTCTCATGAAACGATCCCCACTCGCCGCATCTGCCGATACCATGAAGAGTCTCCCCAAAGACCAACGGGACAATATCCTCTCCACCCGCAGCTGCCCAACCACATCTAGCAAAGCGCCATCGCAAATGCCAAGGGAGCCGACCAGAAAAGCTGTCGCCATCACGCACAAGGCAAATGCGTCCCAAGAGACATCACTCTTATCATCAACCATGAACCGCTCTGGCAGCTCGAAATGTCGATATGACCCGAATCAAGGATCATGCCCGCACTTCTCCTAACGAAGTCCGAAGGAAACCCTCGCAAGCTTCACGCTCACCGCAAAGACCACCAATCAAAGGAAGCGAGATGGCCTCCACCTCCGGTCCCCCATCAAAGCCCGAAAATCCTCAAAAGTGGGCACCATTTCATTGTAGGAGAAACAAGACACATGCCTCCTAACATCCCAGAACTTCGCGGCAACCCGCAACAAATCCCAATCAGGAACCAACTCCTTAAAAGACCAAATCGAGCAAAGACGAAACCTTACCTCGAAAGCCCGTCTCTGATGCCTCATACGGCGCCGCATCCACGTTTTCAGCTGCTCAAGGAAGTGTGCTTGCCTCTCCTGCGAAAGCCTCGGCAAAATTCTAGGAACGTACGAAGAATCCATGGCAAAAATGGAGGTTCCTAGAGAAAATGGGGAGAAAGCTCGAAAATGGCTGCAAATGAGGAATGGGGAAAAGTCCAGTCACTGGAAAGCATTTATGTCCTCCCAAAAAGCAAAGGTGGTCCATACGGACCTCTTTGCAATGCAGGTCTGTCCGTACGGACCTCTTTGCAACCAGAACCCATTTCCCCAAAGAAACAAGCACAACAACCACTGTCCTCGCAGACCTTGCTCCAAATCGCCCAAACACTGCCAAAGCCATTCCCGGCAAACATACACTACCCACAAACACACTCTCAGCTCACGTGGCATGCACAAAAAAAAAAAATAATAGCAACAATTTCTAGGACAAATCCCGGGAATCACAAAAACGACATTACATCTTAAAATAGAATACTTTTGCCATGCAAATACAAGTGTTTTATTACAGGTATCCATAAATGTCTCTGCTAAAAAAAAGGAGAAGATATGAAAAGAGGGAAAGCAAATGAATACTAATCGACTCCTCAAAGATCATCATCCTCGCCAAGGTCCTCCAGAGAGAAGTCGGGCATCCCGTGAACTCGCCCGTCACGCCCTCATCGTCGCAGTATCGAGCCCCGCCGAGGCCGCCACTCAAAGTAATCCGAAGGATCAAATCCGACGAAAGGATCAAAGAAAGAAGGCTCGAGGATCCCTCACCCCGTGCGTCCGAGGAGGGAAGAATCGATAAAAGGGCCGCCGCCTGAGCTCCCAAAGACGTCCCGCATCCATGCTATGCCGCCCCCTCGAAGGTCCCTCCCGCCGTGGCTCCGGCTCGGCTCTCGGTGGAGGAACGCCTACGTAATGCCTCAAGGCATCGGCTTGTACGCCGGCATGCGTCGCGAAGACCGGCAAGACAGCCTTCGACGCCATCTTCTTCGCAAACGACCTCATCGCCACATAACGGCGAGTCAAGATATCATAGGCTCTCCCCGGACTCCGCACAAGCAAGCAGCCAAGGAAACGCTCAAAGAATACGCTTATACTCAACAACAAAAAGAGAAAAATACGTAAAAGATGCCAAGATGGAAAAGAGTCGCACACTCACCGATCTATCAGGATCCACTCGATATGCGGCAGAGCCCGCCGTAAACGGGCATGCAGACACCCTCCTCCTCGATCCGTCCCCACGGACATACGTGAAATCCGGCCCCGCATCGGAACCTCTCGGGGAACTCCGCGGGCGACCTCTCTCTCCTCGCCAATACCTGCGGCGTCCTCAACTTCCTCCTCACGAAGGCCCCATACTCCTCTCCATACAAAATAAACTCCTCGGCACCCACACCGCCAAGGTACCTCTCAAAGTCCAACACATCCATGTCCCGAATCAAGCATCCCAAAAGGAGGGTCTCTGAGCCACGGAAGCACACCGGGCCATCTTTGCCGCCAGAAGACCCGCTCCCCGGGTACATGACATCACAAGTCAAGCCCCGCAAAGATCTTCCGTCGCTGCCTGCCACCTCGAGAGCCCCCTCGAACTCATCGCCTCATACCGAGCCCACGGGAACAAAATAAACCCCTCCGGCTACCTCTCCCGTACGCGCCGCACATCCCCGTGGCGATGGTGAGCTTCCTCCGCTGTCCTCCTCTTCCTCGCCGTACGAGCCCAAATTTCCCAAGATAGCAGATACGCAGCCTACATCCTCAGGATCTCTATCCCACGGGAAGCACCGAAAGATCTCGTAGAACCACACCTGCGACAAATGCAAAAGGGCTCAAGGTAAAAGAAGATGGAGAAACGACAAGTTGCTAAATCAAAACAAAGAATAAACTCATACCTCCAAAGCAAAGTCAAAACAAAGCCAAAGAACCGGCCACACCCCGCTAAACCGGTCCAAAGAAAAGTAGAGCTCGGCCAAGCCCGCTCGCCCCAAGCACTGTCACAAACTCTCCAGATCAATCAAGCTCTCCAACAGAGCAAAAGGAGCCGCAGCCGCGTGGTTCGAGAATAAAGTCTCTGAAAGTGCAAACCACAAAAAGGAGCACGCCAGTTTGCTCCGCCGTCACACCCGGCCGGTACTCGAACATAGGCCCCAATGCCGGCCGTAATCCTCGCTCCACATCGCTATATAGCATCCCTGCACCCCTCGAGAGGACGAGGCTCAAAGCCTAAGCAGCTCGGCCAACACATCATCGCCTATCATATCCCTCCACCGCACCGGCCCTCCTTTTCTCAAGGAAAGCCCGTGTCGCAAAGCAAAGTCGGTAGGGCGTCACCGTCACCTCTCCCCACTCGTATGGAAGGTGTGGGTGGTATCCCACCAATACTCAGAAAGGCCAAGGAAGACGCTCTTGTTCTTCCTCGTGTCGAAACCCCGCCGTTCTCTACGAACACACCCAAGCCGTAAGCATATGACCAGCCTCTCCGGGACTCGGCCTACCATCCACGTAAATATCGTGCATCCGCCGCCACAACTCAACAATGCTCGAGCGATCCCCGAAGTCTTCATCTTCTTGGCCTTCCCACCATGAGCCCTCATCCCGCAGTAAACACAAAGAAAGGTACGTCATTCGCAACACTTAATGCAAAAGAAAATCAAAGCACATATATCCCGTCACGAAACACGGCACATATTGCACATAATTTTTACATGCAACTCAAAACGTGACATGCATTATACATTATTTTTTCCATGCAGTCCGTCACAAAACACGGCACACACTGTACAGATTTTTTCAACAGAGAGATCAAGCACTACACGACACATTTTCAAAATAAACCATCACGAAACACGGCACATATAGCACATATTTTCCCCACAAAGTCCGTCACCCAAAAACACGGCACACACTGCATGACACATTTTCAAAAATCCGTCCCTACACGGCACACACTTTCAGACAAAACCCGTCACGAAACACGACACATGTCACATTTTTTCTACAAAATTTGTCCCTACATGACAATTTTTCCCACATTGTACATACATAAAAAGCATAATGTACAAAGCAACAAAGCATGCATTTTCATAGAGAGGCACTTTATTTTCACAAATAAAAGCTAATCTACACATTTCTGCACAAAATGCACATATTCACAAAATTTACATGCTAATTTTCAACAATTCATCAAGAATTTCACAAAAGCATGGCAAATAACAAAAACTCAAAAATGCGAAAAACTAAAATCTAGTTTTAGCATTCAAAATCTCAAGCAAGGAATCGAAACGAAACGGATTTCTTACCTCCCCGACGTTCCTAGAACGACAATTGTGCACCTCCGGATTTGGATACAAGACATCCGGGTTCTTTGAAGATGGAACAAATGAGATCCAATTTCTTTGGAGCTCCATCCGTTGCTCGACCACTTCTTGACTACGTTGTCGACGATTCCTTCGAGATCCTTCCGCCATGGCAAGCAATTCAAAGCAAAAATGGAGGATTTTGGTTAACAATGGAGGTTTTTCTCTCCCTCTCTCTCTCGGGTTCACGCACTGAAGAAGAAGGAATGGGGAAGGGCTCGGCATTTAATCCGGTCAAAATCTGGGAACTGTAAAAATCAACTTGGTCCGTACGGACCTCTTTGCATCCCAGGTTGGTCCGTACGGACCTTCTTGCAAGGGAGGGCCAAATTACTTTCCTGCCCTTATAATCTTTGCCCCTGGCTGTCCTAAGGCCTTTCTCAGCAAATCCAAGTGCAGAATGGTCCCTAACCCTTCAATTCAACCACCGACCGTCAATGTAAGCCCGGACCTCGCCCACTCCAACGGCAATTCAACCACCGGCCGTCAGTGTAAGACCGGTCCTCGCCCACTCCAATGGCAACGCAAGCACCGGCCGTCAGCGTAAGCCCGGACCTCGCCCACTCAACGACAATTCAACCACCGGCCATCAAAGTAAGCCCGAGCTCCTCCCCAACAAGTCAAAGGGAAGTCGTACAAGACTACATATCCCCAGCACCGGCCGTCAATGTAAGCCCGAACCTCGCCCACTCAACGGCAAAACAAGCGCAAGAAGGAGCCAACACCTCCGAGTACAAATCCCAAGGCACGAAACGCCTCCAAAACGCCAAATGGTGAAGCAATCACCGGCCATCATCCTTGCCCACTCATCGACAACACAAGCACCGGCCATCAAAGTAAGCCCGACGTCACCCTCTCAACAGGAAAAGCCCCTACGAGGCCACATATCCCCAGCAGATGAACACCGGCCATCAAAGTAAGCCCGAGCTCCTTCCCCAGCAAGTCAAAAAAGGGAATCCTTGCAAGCCCCTACAAGGCCACGATAAATCCCCAACGGATGAACACCGCAGCCATCGTAAGTCCAACCTTCTCCCCCAACGGACAAAGCACGAGGCCTCTAAACCTCTCAAAGCTCAAGGCAGCCATGCCTCCACAACCGCAGTCAGAAGACGACTCAAGTTTTTATACATGACACAACCACAGCCATAAGACGATTCAAAGTCCTCACGCATGGCAAACCACAGCCAGAAGACGATTCAAAGTCCTCACGCATGGCAAACCGCAGTCAGAAGACGACTCATGTTTTCATACATGGCACAACCGCAGCCAGAAGACGATTCAAAGTCCTCACGCATGGCAAACCGCAGCCAGAAGACGATTCAAAGTCCTCACACATGGCAAACCGCAGCCAGAAGACGATTCAAAGTCCTCACGCATGGCAAACCACAGCCAGAAGACGATTCAAAGTCCTCACACATGGCAAACCGCAGTCAGAAGACGACTCAAATTTTCATACAATACACAACCACAGCCAGAAGACGACTCAAAGTCCTCACGCATGGCAAACCGCATGTAAGACGATTCAAAGTCCTCACGCATGGCAAACCACAAATGTAAACGATTCAAAGTCCTCTCGCATGGCAAACCGCAGCCGTAAGACGATTCAAAGTCCTCACGCATGGCAAACCGCAGCCAGAAGACGATTCAAAGTCCTCACGCATGGCAAACCGCAGCCAGAAGACGATTCAAAGTCCTCACGCATGGCGAACCGCAGCCAGAAGACGATTCAAAGTCCTCATGCATGGCAAACTGCAACCAGAAGACGACTCAAGTCTTCATACTATCTCCAGCCCGGAAGGCTTTAAACCACTCAGTCCGGGAGACTGTATAAATTAGCCAAATTACTATCTTCAGCCCGGAAGGCTTTAAACCACTCGTTCCGGAAGACCGTATAAACCTCCCAAATCACTATCTCCGGCCCGGAAGGCCTTAAACCACCCGATTAGGAAAATCATAAAATTTCCATCCCAGGACACCACCACATCCTCACAATTGACCTCGGCGGTCACCACATTTTAGGACACCACCACGTCCTCACAACTGACCTCGGCGGTCACACAACACTTCAGGGCACCACCACGCCCGCACTCACAATTTCAATACCTCTGAACTATGACCAGGCTTGATTCCCGCCAGGGATACGTAGGAATCCTATCACAGGGTCTAGCCATCGACCTATGCGGTCACCCAGGACACCACCACATCCTTACTACTGACCTCGGCGGTCACACGACACTTCAGGGCACCACCACGCCCGCATTCACAAAACACTCACCCCACACCCGAACTACGACTGTGCTTGATTCCCGCCAGGATACGTAGGAATCCTATCACAGGGGTCCACCTACCGACCTAAACGGTCACACAATAGGACACCACCACGTCCTCACACCGACCTCCCTACCACTTTATCTCCCAAAGACGCGATCCGTTAGGACCCTTATCTTATCGGCGACCCCACTTCTTTCATAAGTGACGTCGTCGAGGGCTTCGTAAGTACCCCAACTGGATTTACCCTTTCAAGCACACGGGAAGCACCGCAGACTCATCAACGCAGCCTCGACGACCTCGGCACTCAAAACCCTCTCAAAACCCCCACCCAAACCAAGGGAGGAGCCTTCCCGGGATAAAAAGGGACAAAAGGACCTTTTGGGAATTTTCAGAAATTAGAAAAGCATACATGGTCCGTACGGACCTCTTTGCTTTAATAATTACTGAATCCTCTTAAAGTCCACAATATTCCCTCAAATCCCGGAGAAAATGATTACCCTCCTGCAGAGTTGGTCCGTACGGACCTCTTTGCATGTCAAGTTGGTCCGTACGGACCTTATTGCTTTGGGACATCATAATTGCAGAATATTCACCATCATCACGCATTCCCTCAAATTGAGGAAAACCAAAATTCTCGATAACTGTGAAGGTCCGTACGGACCTTCTTGCACCAAATCTGGCACTATAAATAGAGGGCTCCCCCTCCTCATTTTCACACACCTCCCACTTTCTCTTCCTCCCTAAGCCTTCGCTTCCCCTCTAAGTCCTCTCGAGGCACTCTCGCCCCTTTCGGATCCTTCCGAGGCCTTCCGAGCTCCCTTGTGGTGCTCCGAAGCCTCCCGAGCGCTCCCGCGATGCTCCCGCGCTGCCCCGAGGCACTCTCGAGGTACTCTGAGGCCCCTCGTGGTACTCCAAGGCCTTGCCTGGTCTTTCCACGGTGTCCCGGCTCTTTCCGAGTCAAACCGGCGATCCCAAACCACGCCGAAACTCTGCCCGAGTGACTCCTGCCACCTCAACGCACGCCGAACCTCTGCTCGAGTGATCCCTGCGATCCCCACGCACGCCGAACCTCTGCCCGAACGCAGCCTGCAACCTCAACTCACGACGAAACTCTGTCCGCAGACAACCGACATCTCCCGAAGCAATCCCGATCCGTACCGGAACGCTACTCCGACCTCAAACACTATTCCTCAGTGGAAGACAGACACGAACCAACATTGGTAAGGCTTCCTTCCTTTACTATTTCAATACATTTCAATATGTAGTGTACAATGTAGACATCCGACATAGCATGCATTTTTAAAAGCGCACACACACACACACACAACATTTTAAAGGATATTAGGGGTATCCGAAAGACTCGTTTTATGAGGCAACTCGGGTGAGCTCTAATATTCTAATATTCTCTTCTCGAAGAGTCATCTGACCTCCGAACTCAAAATCTCATCACACAAAAACAGTTTAAAATTATCTTTAAACTGATGCCCTTTTTCAATGTTTTGGGCCTAATAAAAACGGCGTGGCGATTCTACAAATGCGAAAACAACGACGAGACATCCTCCAACCGAAAAACGCTGCAAAGCGGGGGAAATGCCAGATGCCGGGGCGCGAATGCGCTGCCTCTCGGATCCGGGTAATTTCAATGGGGGAATGACTTTGAAAGGTAAAGATTGCATTTTTATGAAACAAATGTAATGACATTATGAAAGCTAAAGACATAAATGTAAAAAGGAAGACCTTTGAGGCTTTCCTATGTCCTTTAAGAACCTTATGAGGTGGACAATCCTTGGAAGCTAGGTCAAGGGTGGGGGAATGACATAATAAGAGTAAAGATAGCATTTTTATGTAATAAAATGGAAGTATTTCACATCATCATGTGATGAATCCTCCCTAGAACAAGCCACTTGTGGACCCTTGTTCATCCTTGGGATGGGATTCCCCATGAATCATTTGTGTAGGGAAAAGGGGGAAAATGATGTTTACATGGTAAAGATGGGATCTTTATAGCAATAAATCAATGTTAATAACAAGTAAAGGCAAAGCAAATGACAAGTAATGAAAAGAGTAAGGTAAGAAGAGTATTTTAAGAGGAAAGGAAGGAGAGATTACCAATGGTGGTTCTCTCTATCTCCCTTGGGGTTTTTCCTATGTAGGAGTGGTTTTTTTATGGATTTTATGGAGGAGGGGGGTGGTTTTGGGATATTTAATTCTCTGGAAATTTGTGGAGTAATTTTGGCAGAGTGACAATGCTTAAAATGTTGTTGTTAAATGGGTAGAGAAGGCCTCTATTTATAGGCTACAGCGTGTTTCCTAATGAAGCCGCCTGGCATTAACATCTTGCAAAAGAGGCCGTCCGGCGTTATCCATCGATGACTCAGCCTGTTTCTAGATTCATGCAAGGTGGCAGCTGGAAGCTTCATTCCAGCCATGGACTGCTTGGAATTTTAATTCCTAGCAGGTCCTTCCTCCCTTGGACAGTTTGGAAAAGTTCAGAATTGCCCCTGAACTTTAGGAAAGTTCGGGAAATTGTCGAAAAACTTAACCGAAAGGCATGAGCCAGATTTGGGTACTTACAGAAGCCCCTCGGCAACGACACTTGCAGTGCAAGTGGGGTTGTCGATAAAAAGAATCCAATCTGCAAACTTCCGAGACGGATTGGGTGACCAAGGAGGTCAAGTGGCTGAACCTTTGGAAGGCTACCTACGTATCCCGAAGGAATCAAGCCATGATCATAGTTCGGAATCCACTGGGGAAAGGGTGTAATGTGTGACGAATTGGCTGAACCTAAAGTAGGCTACCTACGTATCCCGGAGGAATTAAGCCATGATCGTAGTTCGGAGTCCACTGGGGAATGGCGAAGAGAAACTGGTCCCTTGCTATGAAGATGGAAAGGAAATGACCTAGGAGGTCAAATGGCTGATCCTACTGGGGATATGCCAAATGAAGGGAGTGACCAATGTGGTCGGATAGTTGGACCTTTATGAAAGGCTCATGCACCACTGAGGAGTGATGAATGAAAGGGGTGACCACTGCGTTCGGATGGCTGGACCTTTATGAAAGGCTACCTCACCACTGAGGAGTGATGAAGGAAAAGGGTGACCAATGTGGTCGGATGGCTAGACCTTTATGAAAGGCTACCTCACCACTGAGGAGTGATGAAGGAAAAGGGTAACCAATGTGGTCGGATGGCTGGACCTTTATGAAAGGCTACCACACCACTAAGGAGTGATGAAGGAAAAGGGTGACCAATGTGGTCGGATGGCTGAACCTTTATAAAAGGCTACCTATGTATCTCGGAGGAATCAAGCCGTAGTCGTAGTTCAAGGCTCACTAGATAGTTAGGAACAGGTCTAGGATCCTTGGAATTTTGACAATTCAGAGGCTGTCACCTTACGTTATCCCATTTGGCGATACCGAAAGGCTTCCCGGAGGAGACGTTATCCCATTCGGCGATAACGGAGATTTTCCGGAGGAGATGTTATCCCATTTGATGATAACAGAGATTTTCCAGAGGAGACGTTATCCCATTTGGCGATAACGGAGATTTCCCGGAGGAGACGTTATCCCATTTGGCGATAATGGAGATTTTTCATAAGAGACATTATCCCATTTGGCGATAACGGAGATTTCCCGGAGGAGACGTTATCCCATTTGGCGATAACGGAGATTTTCCGAAGGAGACGTTATCCCATTTGGCGATAACGGAGATTTTTCATAAGAGACGTTTTCCCATTTGGCGATAACGGAGATTTTTCATAAGAGACGTTATCCCATTTGGCGAAAATGAAGATTTTCATAAGAGACGTTATCCCATTTGGCGATAACAGAGATTTTTGGGAGAAAACGTTATTCCATTTTGAGATAACAGAGATTTTTCATAAGAGACGTTATCCCATTTGGCGATAACGGAGATTTTTGGGAGAAAACGTTATTCCATTTGGAGATAACGGGAATTATTTGGAGAAAACGTTATTCCATTTGGAGATAACGGAGATTTTGATAAGAGACGTTATCCCATTTGGCGATAACGGAGATTTTTCATAAGAGACGTTATCCCATTTGGTGATAACGGAGATTTTCATAAGAGACGTTATCCCATTTGGCGATAACGGAGATTTTTCGGAGGAGACGTTATCCCATTTGGCGATAACAGAGATTTTCCGGAGGAGACGTTATCCAATTTGGCGATAACGGAGATATTTCAGAAGAGACGTTATCCCATTTGGCGATAACGGAGATTTTGCATAAGAGACGTTATCCCATTTGGCGATAACGGAGATTTTCATAAGAGACGTTATCCCATTGGCGATAATGGAGATTTTCATAAGAGACGTTATTCCATTCGGAGATAACGGAGATTTTTCATAAGAGACGTTATCCCATTTGGCGATAGCGGAGATTTTTCATAAGAGACGTTATCCCATTTGGCGATAACGGAGATTTTTCATAAGAGACATTATCCCATTTGGCGATAACGGAGATTTCCTGGAGAAGACATTATCCCATTTGGCGATAACGGAGATTTCTCGAAGGAGACGTTATCCCATTTGGCGATAACGGAGATTTTTCATAAGAGACGTTATCTCATTTGGCGATAACGGAGATTTTCATAAGAGACGTTATCCTATTTGGCGATAACGGAGATTTTTGGGAGAAAACGTTATTCCATTTGGAGATAACGGAGATTTTCATGAGAGACGTTATCCCATTTGGCGATAACGGAGATTTTTGGGAGAAAACGTTATTCCATTTGGAGATAACGGAGATTTTCATAAGAGACGTTATCCCATTTGGCAATAACGGAGATTTTTCATAAGAGACGTTATCCCATTTGGCGATAACGGAGATTTTTCATAAGAGACGTTATCCCATTTTGCGATAACGGAGATTTCCCGGAGGAGACGTTATCCCATTTGGCGATAACGAAGATTTTTCATAAGAGACGTTTTCCCATTTGGCGATAACGGAGATTTTTGGGAGAAAACGTTATTCCATTTGGAGATAACGGAAGATTTTGGATAAAACGTTATTCCATTGGAAATAACGAAACATTTTGGATAAAATGTTATTCCATTTGGAAATAACGGAGGATTTTGGAGAAAACGTTATTCCGTTTGGAGATAACGGAGAATTTTGGGAGACAACGTTATTCCATTTGGAAATAACGGAAGATTTTGAATAAAATGTTATTCCATTTGAAAATAAAGGAGGATTTTGGAGAAAACTTTATTCCATTTGGAGATAACGGAGAATTTTGGGAGACAACGTTATTCCATTTGGAGATAACGGGAAATTTGTTGTTATCATTACTACTTGGCACGTTACTTGAGCCTCGGGGCGATTTTGTGTGGAAATGTGGCGGAAATTGGGCCATGATATATATGAAATGTGTTTGGGGAATGATTTTTATGCAGGTTTTGAGAAGGTGGGGTTGTATTCCTTGGGTGCGGACTGAACTGCTGTTGTTGATGAGATGTTGTCAATGCTGCCAAAAGGCGTCATGTGGATCGGGATTCCCTCTTGGGCTGAGACCGGATTTTAAACCTCGGGTATTGATTAAAGTTCCTTTCTCAAACTCTGGCACTTGAAGCTGATGCTGACATGCTTTTAGAACCAAAGACTAAAGCAAATGTCAAAGTGACCAAACCTCTCTTCTGAAGATGCATGTGCCTTATCGAAGCCCCGGTCTGAGGGAAAATTTCTGCAAAGCCCCAGGTTCTATTAAAGCGAGGAAAGATCATTTCATTGGCAAAGCCCCGGCTTGAAGAGATGACTTGGTAGAGCTCCGACCGATGGTCTGATCCAAGATAATGGTGAAACACCAAACTGACTTGTCATCCAAAGAGAGAGTCGTGTTTGAAGCGACCTTAAGGAATCCATGAACAAAAACTTCTCTGAATGAAGCCCCCGACTTGAGAAAGTATCATGGGGAAAGCCCGAATGTATTGATTATAAAACCAAACTGGTTGGTTGACCATGACTGATCTCAAAATGCACTTAATTCAGCCCCAATCCATTGAAACATTACATTATGAAGCATGAAGCCCATCATGGATTTCAAGAAAAGGTTCTCATTCTGGTTGGTGCAAAGGGGTCTGGTAGACTCGACTTCCAATGTTGGATTTAAGGTCATGATAAAGCCCCGATCCTGATACCAAAGAATTTGTTCATGGCAGGCTTCCAACAAACAAAACTTCTATTTGCTTGGCAAAGCCCCGGTTTGATGAACCGGGTAGGCGAAGTCTAGATTTTGGAGAAGTGGCTTGGTGAATCCCCAATCTTAAGACCTAGCAGAAGTCCCAATCTGATTGCTACTGCAAAAGTGATCCAGTGGTTAATTTGACCAAGACTGGATCCATCTTGTGACATAGTGAGGAACCCGATGCGGACCCAAGAATGAATAAAAAAGCCCCAGTCTAAAGAAATGGCTTGGCGAAGCCCTAACCTTGAAAAGTTTCAAGGCATCCCTAATGCGAATCGTAGCAGAAGAGGAGAACCTATCCTTTTTTTATTTTCTTTAGTCAACCAGTCAACCGTAAGAAGATGTGAAAGAGAAGAATTTTAGAAATTTATACATGCAGGGGCATATTTTTTCGAAAGGTGGAAATAGATCTCAATTTTGTGTCATTTTGATGGCCTCATTCGACGTAGGCACAAGAACTCGCTTTGGGTTTGACTCTTTTGAGAGAGTATAAGTGTAGAAAGGTTTGTAGAAGTGTATGGAAGCCCCTGCTGACAGAAAATTAGTGTTTAGCTCTATTTTTCCTAATATGTAGAAAAAGAAGACTTGTCAAGACATCTGAAAACTTGTTTTATTTACAATGATCACAAGATTGCTTAAAACCCTTTATTAATGTTCGGGTTATTCAACCACTAATATCGATATGAACAAATATTTTGATTAATCATGAGGAGAAAGTCAACCGATGTCGCGGATCAAGGTTGGCTGGGTGTGAAAGAAAGGTTTGTGTATAGGGAGGTCATGGATGAGACCGGGTTTTCTGGGATTTGAATGTGTTTATGGGAGAGGCCATTGATGAGACTGGATTCTCTGGAATTTGAATATGCTTATGGGAGAGGCCATTGATGAGACCAAATTTTCTGGAATTTGAATGTGTTTATGACCGGACCATTTCTGGTTGCCTACGTTCCCCTCATTGTGAGGAGCTCAGGTCACCGTAGTTTGGCTTCGACTGAACTGTGTTTGGCTTTGGGAAATGGGGTTTGTGGTTCCTTTAGTGGAAAGGCTCGGATGATGAGACACAGGCCTAGAGATGATTCCTTGACCAGTCATTTTGGACGACTGCTTCAATTGCTTCCTGATTTTCGTCCTTCATTGGAGGAGAAAGGATTTGCCTATGCCTAAGGGCTTATGAAATGTTTCTGCCTTGGATTTGACCACTCCATTGTTATTGACAACTTTCATTCTTCGAGCTTTGATTTTGCCCCATCTGTCAAGCTTTTGATTGGCGGTGCTGGGTCCTTGGCCTCATTTTTTTTTGAAGCTCCTACTTGGGGTTTTTTTTTTGCTTGAAGCTCCTACTTGGGTCCTTGGCTTTTTTTTTGACCGGGAGGGTCTCGATTGGAGATCGGACAGTAAGGGTCTCGATTGGAGATCGGGCCGTGAAGGTCGCGATTAGAGATTCCAGAAATGGGACCATGCAATTGTGTTTTCATTAGTTGTTCAAGTTTACTTAAAACAATGTCTTTTAATTATTTCTATTTGGTTGGAAAAGGTTGCCCTTCTTTTTCACAACTACTCTAGATCCTGGATCAGTGGGTTTCGTCACTACGTCTATAAGCCCCTCGTTTTCCACCTGTATTTTGACATCCCAGGGTGGACAGCCCCGGGCGAGGGTCCTATAGGGCACGCGGATCCCACTGACCGAGAGAGAATAACGGTCCTAGGGTCTAGTGGATCATAGGAATTTTTAACGCGCGAGCGATGCGGATTATATTCAATGTCAATGCCGTGAAAGTCAAGTCTTTTAGCCTCAACGAAATTTTGGCAGAGTTTCACTTTACACGATAGACGTTTTGACTTCGGCATTGTCCAAGGAAAATAATAGGCATGAGTTAGACGTTAAAAGTCAAATGACACGGCGTCACATTGAGCGTTGTTGCATACTTTGTGCAAGTCAAAGTCAAAGTCAATGTCGGGGTCAAGATTTTGCCAATTTTTGCCTAACGAAATTTCGGCATGGCTTCGCTCGCGCTAGGGATCTTGATTTTTGGCATGGACTCGGGCTTGACTCTTACATACCCCGTGCGGGTCAAAGTCAAAGTCAATACCGGTGTCAAGATTTTGCCAATTTTTCCTTGACGGAATTTCGGCATGGCTTCGCTTGTGCGAGGGATTTTGACTTTTGGCATGGGCTCGGTTTGACTTTTACGGAGGTATACAACAAGGCTGTATGACACGGTCTAGACCAAAAACCAACTAAAAAACTCACGGTTTTAAAAGTGTGACACGAACTAGTGCATTGGTCGATACTGGCTGCCATGGGGAGTTTGGGATGATTCCGTGCGCGCCCGGGAGCGTCGTAAAACTGTCCATGATTGTAGCTGAACAACCATCCCGGGTTAAAAGGACGTGCGTGCAAAAGTGTACTGGATATATGGTGCGCATAGTGTGCGGTATCCTAAAAAATTCCTTTTTGAGTTAAAACAGAGATTTTCATCAATGTGTTTTAAAAGAATGTTTTTCGAGACGGGGGAAAATGCAACAAGTAAGCACATAAATTTTCTGAAACCTGTCCAGACTTAGGACTGGATAGCCCCAAGATGCCAAAGCTTCCAGATTAACCTCAAAAAGTGTCCTGGTGGAACTGCGAATGAAGCTGCCCGGCTATGATCCAAGCAGATCAAGTCGTTCGGCTGGATTCAGCAGTTTTCCAGGTTCCAATTTTTTTCATTTCCAGACTGTTTCCCTGAGCATTTTGGCAACTTTCAGCTTCAGAATGGTCCCTGTTTATCATTTCAGAGTATGCACAAACCAAAAACCAAGATGCATGCAAATTAAGAAAAAGAAGCACAAGCACAAAAATCGAATCCGGGACGGAAGGCTAACCCTCGTAAACGTTTCCAATGCTTCTTATGGGAAAAGAAGTTTGGAAACATTTACTCATCCCCAGCGGAGTCGTCAAACTGTGAATGTGGGCCCATCGCGGATCGAATCGTTTTATAGGGTCGCCGTTTCACCTCAGTTTGAAGACACCGGTTTTATTGAAAAACGGAGTCGCCACGCCATTTTGATTTCCTCAAAACTTTGAAAAAAAGGATAAGGGTCCAGAGGTTAAGTTACTCCTTGGGAAGAACGGATCGCGTTCACCCAAGGAGCCTTGCGAAAGCAAGTCTTCCTAGACCCGAAGTTTGTGCTTGTTTTGTGTGTTCGTGTGTGTGGTGTGATTTGAAAAAGGGAGGGAATGTGCCTAGTTATCTGCCGGACGTATAAACCATGTGAGTAGGTTATCGCTCGGGATTTCTTCGATTTGATGTATTCGGGATTTTGATCCCGTGCTCATCTTGGACTTGTGATCATCATTATGTGACCTTTTTACCCTCCCGTCGGGTTAATCAACCATAATAGGCGTGAAAGCCTTGGTGTATCTTAAACCGAACTTTCTTCGGGGACTAGTTCATATGTGATCGAGAGAGGGACACCTTTTTATAGTCCAAGAATGAGACTTTTTAGAAAAGGAAGAGTCTTTGCCCATCAATCCTACATCTTGAGACGATTGAGCTTCGTAGGGACATTTATTACTCGTCTCAAGTGATGATCGGAGATGTCGGGACATAAGATTCATCCGCTTCTAAAGGGACTACGACTATGGCATTCTAGTGGCGAAAACGATGTAAAGATGATGTCTTTACATCGATTCACACCACGGGATGCTTAAAGAACCAAGGGGACTAGGGGAAGGGGTATAAAGATTGGATCTTTATACTCGTCCTATGTCTTTCGTGCCTTAAAAGGTCACTAGACAATCCTCGGAGAGTGATCCAACCAAAAGGGACATGGGGGAATGACTTTGAAAGTTAAAGATTGCATTTTTATGAAATAAATGTAATGAACATTATGAAAGCTAAAGACATAAATGTAAAAAGGAAGACCTTTGAGGCTTTCCTATGTCCTTTAAGAACCTTATGAGGTGGACAATCCTTGGAAGCTAGGTCAGGGGTGGGGGATTGACATAATAAGAGTAAAGATAGCATTTTTATGTAATAAAATGGAAGTATTTCACATCATCATATGATGAATCCTCCCTAGAACAAGCCACTTATGGACCCTTGTTCATCCTTGTGATGGGATTCCCCATGAATCATTTGTGTAGGGGAAAGGGGGAAAATGATGTTTACATGGTATAGATGGGATCTTTATAGCAATAAATCAATGTTAATAACAAGTAAAGGCAAAGCAAATGCCAAGTAATGAAAAGAGTAAGGTAAGAAGAGTATTTTAAGAGGAAAGGAAGGAGAGATTACCAATGGTGATTCTCTCTATCTCCCTTGGGGATTTTCCTATGTAGGAGAGGTTTTTTATGGATTTTATGGTAGAGGGGGGTGGTTTTTGGGAGATTTAATTCTCTGGAAATTCGTGGAGTAATTTTGGCAGAGTGACAATGCTTAAAATGTTGTTGTTAAATGAGTAGAGGAGGCCTCTATTTATAGGCTGCAGTTTGTTTCCTAATGAAGCCGCCCGGCATTAACCTCTTGCAAAAGAGGCCGTCCGGCGTTATCCATTGATGACTCAGCCTGTTTCTAGATTCATGCAAGGTGGCAGCTGGAAGCTTCATTCCAGCGAGGGACTGCTTGGAATTTTAATTCCTACCAGGTCCTTCCTCCCTTGGACTGTTTGGAAAAGTTCCAGAATTTCCCCTGAACTTTAGGAAAGTTCGGGGAATTGCCGGGAAACTTAACCGAAAGGCATGAGCCATATTTGGGTACTTACAGATCCCCAATCGCGACCTTTCTCGGTTCGATATCTCTCAATCGTGACCTTTCTCGGTCCGATCTCCAATCGCGACCTTTCTCGGTCTAATATCTTTAATCTCGGCCCCTCGCGGTCCAACCCTCAATCGCGACCTTTCTCGGTCCAACCCTCAATTGCGACCTTTCTCGGTCCGATCTCCAATCATGACCTTTCTCGGTCCAATATCTCTAATCTCGACCCCTCGCGGTCCAACCCTCAATCGCGACCTTTCTCGGGCCGATCCCCAATCGCGACCTTTGTCGGTCCGATCCCCAATCGCGACCTTTCTCGGTCTGATATCTCTCAATCGCGACCTTTCTCGGTCCGATCTCCAATCAAGACCTTTCTCGATCCAATATCTCTGATCTCGACCCCTCTCGGTCTGATCTCCAATCGCGATCTTTCTCGGTCCGATCTCCAATTATGACCTTTCTTGGTCAGATCTCCAATCGCAACTTTTCTCGGTCCGATATCTCAAATCTCGACCCCTCGCGGTCCAACCCTCAATCGCGACCTTTCTCGATCCAATATCAAATATCCAATTGAGACCCTCACGGCCCGATCTCCAATCGAGACCCTCACGATCCGATCTCCACGCTCCTGTCACGACCTTTCTCGGACCGATCTCCTATCGAGACCCTCACGGTCCAACCCTCAATCGAGACCCTCACGGTCCGATCTCAAGTAATCAGTCGAGACCCTCACGGTCCGATCTCCAATCGAGACCCTCACAGTCTGATCTCAAGTAGTCAGTCGAGACCCTCATGGTTCGATCTCCAATCGAGACCCTCACGGTCCGATCTCAAGTAGTCAATCGAGACCTCTCACGGTCCGATCTCAAAACTCCTATCGAGACCCTCACGGTCTGATCGCAAATATCCAATCGAGACCCTCGCGGTACGATATCAAGTAGTCAATTGAGACCCTCACGGTCCGATCTCAAGTAGTTAATCGAGACATTTCACGGTCCGATCTCAAATATCCAATCGAGACCTCTCACGGTCCGATCTCAAATATCCAATCGAGACCTTTCACGGTTTGATCTCAAATATCCAATCGAGACCTCTCACGGTCCGATCTCAAAACTCCTATCGAGACCCTCACGGTCCGATCTCAAGTAGTCAATCGAGAACCCTTACGGTCCGATCTCAAAAACTCCTGTCGAGACCCTCACGGTCCGGTCTCAAGTAGTCAATCGAGACCTTTCACGGTCCGATCTCAAAACTCCTATCGAGACCTCTCACGGTCCGATCTCAAAACTCCTATCGAGACCCTCACGGTCCGATCTCAAGTAATCAATCGAGACCTTTCACGGTCCGATCTCCAATCGAGACCCTCACGGTTCGATCTTGACGCTCCTGTCTCAACCTTTCACGGTCCGATCTCAAAACTCCTATTGAGATCTTCACGGTCCAATTCCCAATTTTTGATACCGACCTTTCATGGTCAAATAGTCAATCTCGACCTTTCGTGGTCAAACCTCCTATTGAGACCCTCACGGTCCAATCTCCAATTTTTGATATCGACCTTTCATGGTCAAATAGTCAATCTCGACCTTTTGTGGTCAAACCTCCTATTGAGACCCTCACGGTCCAATCTCCAATTTTCGATACCGACCATTCATGGTCAATTAGTCAATCTTGACCTTTCGTAGTCAAACCTCCTATTGAGACCCTCACGGTCCAATCTCCAATTTCCGATACCGACCTTTCATGGTCAAATAGTCAATCTCAACCTTTCGTGGTCAAACCTCCTATTGAGACCCTCACGATCCAATCTCCAATTTCCGATACTGACCTTTCATGGTCAAATAGTCAATCTCGACCTTTCGTGGTCAAACCTCCTATTGAGACCCTCACGGGGCCAATCTCCAACTTCCGATACCGACCTTTCATGGTCAAATTGTCAATCTCGACCTTTCGTGGTCAAACCTCCTATTGAGACCCTCACGGTCCAATCTCCAATTTTCGATACCGACCTTTCATGGTCAAATAGTCAATCTCGACCTTTCATGGTCAAATCTCCTATTGAGACCCTCACGGTCCAATCTCCAATTTCCGATACCGACCTTTCATGGTTAAATAGTATATCTCGACCTTTCGTGGTCAAACCTTTTATTGAGACCCTCACGGTCCAATCTCCAATTTCCGATACCGACCTTTCATGGTCAAATAGTCAATCTCGACCTTTCATGGTCCAACCTCCAATCGAGACCTTTCACGGTCCGATCTCAAATATCCAATCGAGACCTTTCACAGCCCGATCCCAAATCTCCAATCATGGCCTTTCACAGTACGATCCACAATCTTCGATATCGGCCTTTCATGGTCAAGTATTTGATCCCGACCTTGCATGGCCAAATCTTCATTCCCGACATTTCGCGATCCAATTTTTTGATCTCAACCTTTCACTGTCCAATTTTTGATCTCGACCTTTCAAGGTCCAATCTTCTCTAATCAGTTAGGATTATGAGAAAACGTGTTAAAGTAGACTTAAGCAGTAAATGCACGTTGCACGAGCCTAAGAACCTTGAGCCAAATACCCCTTTCGAAAACTAAACCCCACCTTTCGTTCCCTGCAGCAAGCAAATAGTGGTTCGGAATTCCGAGTCAGCACCTCACCGAAATTACAGTTACAGAAGCACCAGACAGTTCTTCGGTTCCCTCAGTTCCTACAACCAGACTCTCCGATATGTTAGACTCGCCGAGAAATCATGACGGGAACGGAATCCCGCCACCAGTAACCGATATGACACTGGAAGAGGCCATCCGGGTGTGTGAGGTTCACAAGAAACATAAGGAAGATCAGCATAATTTCATGGTACAGCTTCTGAATGAGCGAGGTATAGCAGCTATCCCCCAGCTAGATGGTACTCTCGTCCTAATCGAGGATGACGATCCTTCACGATCAGCTCCCCAAACCTTCAACCAGGTTCCTCTGCCATCAAACTACCGGAATCCTTCAAACCAAGGAAACAGTCGATCGGGGCTTCATACTGCCACCTCTCAAAGCACCCCTATCATATACGGTCAAGCCAGTACTACCCCTTTCACTCAATACAACCAACGCAGCGCTGGACCATCTCAAACAGATCCAAATATCCTCCAATATCCTCCCGGGTTCAACCCGTTGCCTATATACGAACCTCAAAATAGCAGGGACAAACCCCAATACAATCCAAAAAAGGCCCCCATATATCCACATATATCAAGTCTTCCACCTCCAATTACTGCCTCCCTGATAGTAGCACCCGACACCGAGCCTCAAATTCCACCATTGGACCCAACCCTGGCCTAGATGGTCGAGCAATTGAAGGATCTAAAGCCAGCATGGGCAGTTTGAAGAAAGAAACACTCAGATCTACAGATCCGGGAAGGGTCACACCTCTCCCAGCCATGTTCAGAATGCCAGAAATGGATAGATTCGATGGGACTGAATTCCCTCAGACACATGTTGACACTTATGTTCTAGGCATGAGAGCAAAAGGAGCAACCCTGCAGCAAATGGCCGACCATTTCCAGCACATTCTCAAGAGTTCAGCGTTACGATGGTTCCTAAGGGTCATGCCCAAAGATCGCCATACTTGGGATCAGATTAGCAACATCTTCCTTGAACGGTACCGGTCCAACCTGGAGTGGGAAACAAGTCGTGAGGACTTAATCACCACCGAACAGAAAGCAGATGAAAGTGTCGGGGAGTTCTACAAAAGGTGGAGCTGGAAACTTTCCGAAATCATGGAGCCTATTTCCAAAGATGAACAGATGCGGATCTTCAAGTCCTGCTTGAGGCCATCCATCAGAACGCTCATCAGCCACCGCTTCTTTCTAGATCTCCGAGCCATGGTCAACGCAGGTTCCAAATTTGAGAAAGACTTGAAAGAAAAGTCGGCCCCGGGTCCAGCCTCTTCTCATCACTACGAGGCAGCCCCGCTGTAAGTATGCCAATCCAATTTGCTCCCTTTTCGATGCATTTTAATGCGATAAAATTGCATTAAGGGGCGTTTTGGTAAATTCCCGGCCTATCCTGAGACTTTCGAAAACATTTCATAAGTTTCTCGCGAAGGAAGTACCTTTTGGTACCTTGCTCGTGCTAAAGGACCTCCTGGGAATAAACCTTTTTGGACCTTTTGGGTATTTATACCTGAATATTCCAGAAACTGGTTTTGGCGCCAAAAGCAGTTGGTGTCACCTTGTGTCACGCGACAAGTCGAGGCTTGGAAAATGGTTACAGAAGGTCGTGCGACACAATGTGACCATCAACTGCAGCCTATAAATAAGACTCTACCCCTCTTAGAAATGGATCCCAACTTCACACACTGTTACTCTGCCAAAATTGCAATGTAACACACATACTAAACACACACCTCTCTCTCTTTCTCTTTCTCTCTCTCATGCCAATCCATCTCCAATTCCTCCCTACTTCAACCCACTTCCTTCCATCACCTCTTGGATCCACTTTCAACTAATCCTCTCAAGTTCTCCAGGACCAGAAGCTGCTGTAGAAGGGTTCTGTACCTAAATTGGTACAGAATTCGTGGAAGCAACAAGGGACCAGAAGCTGCTGTAGAAGGGTTCTGTACCTAACTTGGTACAGAATTCGTGGAAGCAACAAGGGTAATACCCTCAATTCCCTTTTCCCTCTCTCTTCTACCTTGTTCCTTTAATAATTCCATTGTTTTCCCTTCCTTGGATTCAGCAATCAGACTCCATCCGTCTAGATTACTGAATCCCAATCGCAATCTCTCTGGTTAACTTTGTTGATCTGAATAATTGAGTGCTCATTGTTAAATATTTGTTGAAATTGGTGTTTAGATCCCAAGGGAGTGTGGATCTCTCCATATCCACACCCCCTTGGTTGATTTGTTGTTAATTACGTATTTCGAAGCTTATCTGATTGATCAATTGGATCTGTGTTGGTTATTGGTGCTGTTGTGTTCGAATTTGTAAGTCTCTACAGACGGACACTGTGTGTCACGCGACACATCGCGTATGGGTGATCCTGTGTCACGCGACACATATGGTCACTCATGTCCTGTGTCACGCGACACACTATGTCTGTTTGCAGAGATGCTTTTCCCTTGTAATCTATTATGATTTGTTGTAATGGGGATGTGGCCTCCCTGAATAAATGGTTCACAAGTTGTAAGTTTCCAAGTTCATATTAATAAAATTCATGTTTACTACATTTGTTCATTATCAATGCTTGCACACATTTATGGATTAATTGGATGTTTAGTTAGAAAGACTCGTCCATGGACGAGGCGTGTTGGGTGAACTCTCGATTCTTCCCAACACGTAACCTGACCCCCGGACTCGTTTTCTCTCAAAGGTTTTTCAAAGTGCACCTCTAAAGCATGGCGTGGCGAATCCTTTTCTTTTTTCATCATTCAAAATTAAACAAAAATTTCGTTTGGGCGAGTCCACATTCAGTGGCGACTCTGCTGGGGACGTACACTTTTGAAAACCTGTTTTTCAAAGTTAAGAGGGCCAAGCTTTCATTCGATTAAACATCCAACATATCCATCTTTGTGTGCATCCTTGATGATCTTTTGTGGTACATGCGGTTTATTGATTATGAGACTTGTGAGCCTTGTGTGTCTTTTGGCCATATTTTTGTTGTGCTATGTTATTGTGCTTTGTCCCTTGCCATGGAGAGGCAGGGGCTGATTTAATTTTGCAGGGTTCTGGTTCAGTAACCACTCAAGTCATGCGACAACTTGTCCCATGTTGTCATGTGTCACGCGACAGGACTGGTCACTGAACATGACTTCAGAAGCTGGTTTGAGGGCAGTCCCTTGAATCAAAAATGGCTCAGTTGATTGTTGTACTATTGTTCCCTGTGAGAGTGTGTGTTTTCTTCTTTTTTCTTTCAAAAATAAATAAATAAAGTAATAAAAATTTTGTTTTTCGTAAATAAACGAACATAGTCATCCGCACACTACACCACATAGATTTAGAACCCTTGGGTGCGATTGACGGCATCGCAGACGGCCATGAAATTCGCCTACGCTTGAGCGCCTGAAATCAAACCTATCCCCCTAGCGCGTTATAGGTGGCACCACACTTAATCCTTACCCACGGTTGGTTTTTGATACAACATTTTTTAATCACACCAAAATGACTTGTTTTTGAAACTTACAATAGGTCCTTATACCTTCCCCAAAACCTCGCATCTTGTGGGCATGTTGCCAATGCAACATGGTTTCACGTAGGTACATGTCACTCTCGTGGCGTGTTCTAACAAGAGATCATGCCGCATTGTCAACATGCACTGACGAGAGGTCATGCCGAATTTTTCTTTGAAATTTTTCAAGAATACTCGTTATGCTGCCCAAATTTCCCCAGAAATTTTGACAACCTCTCCGTCCCATACGGTGTTAGGTTTTGGTTAGGTATCATTATCTATTATAAATTTCAATGCAACGTATTTAGTGTGATTTGAATGTTGCATCCTTAGGTTTCCCCAAGGTGTAGTTTGCGTAAATAAAGGCTTCTCATTTCCCAACCGTACTTAGGATTTAAAACATTGATTTATACTTGAAGATAAATAATTTGTTTGCGCGAGTTCATCCCTCATTTCCTTTCCCTCTCCCGTATTTCCTCAAAGTCTTTCTTCACCACATCATGAATCCATATCTACCCTCTGTAGCGGTGACAAGTTGGGTGCGTGCTCTGGTATCCAGTGCTCATTTGGTTCGCGTCTCTGGAATATTTGCAGTTCCTCCAAAGCTCTCATCTGTTCTGCTATTCGAGATGTCTGGTGCAAAAGATATACCATCCGCTCAGTCTGGAATTCCTCTCACTTTGGGTCAGTTGGACATGAATGATTTATCAGTGACAGAGTTGCGAGCTGCTCTTGAGGCTGCCATGGTGCGCGAATGTAAGGCCCAATTACTCGCCCAAGTTGCTAAAGCCCGAGAAGAAGAAATGCACGCTAGGTTTGTAGAAGTGATGCGCGTCCGAGGAATCACAATAATTAGTCACGAAGATGGGTCGTACGAAGAGATCATTAGTGCTAGTAATGTTGAGCATGGAACTGGAAATATGACGAAAGGGATAATTGGGGATGAGCAAGATAAGATTCTTTCCCCGGCACCTCAAGTAGTCCAAGCTCAGATTCTGGATAGACAACCGATCCCCGAGATTTTTAGTTCTTTTAATCAAACTGGGTTGCAAAGTCAATATCAGCCAGATTCCCATTCCAACCAGAAAGGATCACTGCCATTCCACTCTGACCAAGCTCCCCTTCAAGGAAGGGTTTCCCAACCACTAGTGAATTCATATGGCTTCAACTTATCATCCCCACATGATCAGCGTTCAGGACCAGCCTCATATGTAATTGTGAATCAGATGTCTTTCATTCCTGTTGTGAACCCTATCCAGCAAGGGACGCCAATACCTGGGTCCCCTCCAAAGACAGTTCAGATGGAAAGGAAGAAAGCGTACTGGGGAAAGGTGGGAATTCCTATGAATCAATTCCTCAAGGTTTTGGTGAGCGGAGGACTGGTTCAGCCACTAGCCAATTATAGCCCTCCTCATAACAACATGATGCTGGATCCAAGTAAATATTGTTACTATCACCAATATCAGGGCCATACCACTTGTGAATGCAGACAGTTGAGGGTGATCATCCAGGAACTCATTGACGAAAGGAAGATCGAAATTGGCTCTCATGAGTAAAGTGTTGTCCAGAATTGTGGTCGGTTCCCACCACGCAAACAGCGAGAATTTGATGACCTGGGAATAACAACCGAGGAAGCTTTCAATGGGTTGATGCGAAGGGGAATGATAAAGCCGCTTAATAATTATCATCCCATCAGACCCAATCCGGGTTTGGATCGCAGCAAGTATTGTTACTATCATCAATACCCTGGACATCTGACCAATGATTGCTCCCTTCTAAAGGTACTTATTCAGCAGCTAGTTGATGAAGGCAGAATTGAGAAAGCTCCTCCCAAGGTGGTTACCAATCCTTTCAACAGTTTCAAGAACCTCCCATGTGAAGAAGTCAGTCAGTCGGGCATTGTAGGGTCTAGATTGCTTTCATTTTGATAGCGAATGTCTTTTTTAGGATTAGAGTCTATTATATCCATGGCATGAGTCTTTTATTTCAATAATAAAATATTTGTTTCTATTCTTGCTAGACTCGAGGCATCACTTACACACCCACGTTACATCTAATTGAAATGGTCTTATTCTACATAATCACTTGTACTGCTCAATTACTAATGCTTTGAAATAACTAATGTTTAAATTAATCAGAGTGAGAAAATCGACTGATACCATTCCCAAATAGGGGCTTACCGACTCCCCACCTCGTTTCCCATATGCTCACATACCTTCCATCGTCCTCACCATCTCGTTGCTCGATGAATTTGGATGGATCTTCCTCAGAGTAAACTTAAGCAAGAAAATGAAGACTCAATCTCGTTCGGATCATCCGGTAGGGACTGCGATTGTAACCTTTCACCCATAGGAAAGCCATTACCTCACCCTCACTAAACAAGACCCTTTCATTTCAAGATCGGCACGTTTTGAAACCCGTCTAGCCACCGCCAGAAGAAGAGGGACTATCCTTGAGACTCCCGTGATTCAAAGAAAGATCGACCGGCTCCAAGCTCAAGAGCGACGGAAAGCAATGATCCATCCTGGGGACTAGCTGAAATTATCTCTCAAAAAAAGCAAAAAAAAAAGCAAAAAAAAAGAAGAAAAGGAAAAGAGCCTAGTCCCTAGCGATCCTCTCGAAAGCAAAAGTCAAAGGATTCGGTCGTTACTCAAGAGGAATCTCAGAGTGAATAAAGAGACAGCACGAATATCCCTTACCATTACCTCTAACCAATTCCGGCCATCCTCTCGATTTTAGAGGATATTCCCACTACCTTGGCCAATCCCAAGTCGTCCTCTCGATTATAGAGGATATTCCCCTCACCATTACCCTTGCCCTTGGCAAAGCCAAGATTGACCTCTCATTCTTAGAGGCAAATCGATTCCCTCACCTTAGAAATCCCAAACACATCCCTGCAAGCCAACCTCTCATCTTTAGAGATTTCAGTCAGCAAAAAGCCTAGCCGACCTCTCGTCTTAAAAGGTCATGATCACCCGATAGCCGATCGAAAGCCCAGAACCCAGTCGCAGTTCCTACCGGATAGCAGTTTCAGAACATCAGTTGAAGGTTGTGCAAATTCCACCCGTTCATTCGACGTTTTGTGTGAGCATGTTCCATTTCTCCTCCTCAAAACACCTCCCGTGAATGTCCCACTGGGGCTTCGCATCTGTATCCTTCATCGATGCTCCAAAGAAACTTGTGCGTCAACTCTCCAGAACTTAGAAAATCTTATCCCCTCCAAGACTGTCTCCATGCACATATATACTTTCTATCATTCGGAGTTTGATTCTCGATATCAGTGGGTTTTCTCCTCATGATTAACTGAAATATTTGCTCATATCAGGATTGGTGTTTGAATAACCCGAACATCAATAAAGGATTTTAAGCAGCTTTGTGATTATCGCGAATAAGATAGGTTTTCAAGTGTCTCGATAAGTCTTCTTTTCTACATTTTTTAGGGATATAGAGCTAAACACTGTATTTCTGTCAATCAGGGGCCTCCATACACTTTCCACACCTTGCAATGCTTATACTCTCCCAAAAGAGTCAAACTCAAAAGCGAGAGTGTCATACACAAATTCGGGAGCCACTCCCACCTTTCAAAAAATGTGTCCCTGCACGTGAGCATTCCTAAGTCTTGTCCGCCGACTGATTGACTGAAGCTCGAAGAACGATCTCCCCCTGGGTTACATGATGCAATGAGGCTACGTGTCAAACCGGGGCTTGGTTAAAGAGGAAGAATGATGTGTGTATGTGCGTAAATACCGGGGCTTGCTTTATAATATCGATCCTTGGGATTGGATTTGTTACTTAAGGCCTACTTTATGTTGGGGCTGATGAATTTCTTACCCTAACCAAAAAGGAGAGATCTTGAGGCAATGTGGAGGCTTGGTTTGGAAGAACTGTCAGCATGACTTGTTATGTCACATGACAAAATGTGCACATGCTGTCCTGAGTCATGCGACACCATGAGTCCAACACCAGACATCAGTAACCTGCAACCTGTTCTGTACCAGGGCACGCCTCGACTTGTCCAAAGTTGCAAGCAACAAAGCCATCACCATGCAAATAAACCTGGGAGAGGGGTTCATTCAGTTCGTATGCACAATCACTATACACAAACAAACCATCATTCCATATATACATGTCATATACAATCAAATCATCCAAACCACACTCATATATATGCCATAACCATTCAAAAACCATTATTTCTCATTTTTCCAAAAGTGGACTCGTGCAAACAGCAAAAACCAATAATAAGGTAATAAGCTTAGAAAGTGCAAAGCAAATAAGTTCTTTTTACAAAAAAAGAAGAAAAGAGAGGAGTGTTTGTCTGTTTCCTTCAAAAGGGGGTACAACAATCAAAAGGAGCTGTGATTTGGTCCAAGAGGATACTCCGAACCATCACCTTCAGAAATGTAGTCATCTCCATCATCATCAGAATCACCATCATCGGCATCTCCCTCGTTGTCCTCCCCATCTGCATCATTTCCCTCAGCATGTGCATGATCCGGATCAACAATAGGACCGCGGTAAATGACGGGATCATCACGGAAAAGCTCATGAACAGCGGGGATAGCCATAGTCTCAATCTCGTGAGGATCCCCAAGAGCATCGTCACTCTCACTCTCAGAACTAGAAGGGCTGGGGGGACGTCGAGAGGCATTCTTGGTCCTGGGTTTATGAGGATCACCCGCAGCTGTATCAGTCTGAGACCTCTTCCTGTCAGGCAAGTTGGGCGTAGAATCATCATCCGAGCTCCGAGCCAAACACCGCTCTCTCCAGTAACGAGCGCTCCTCTCCAGCTGCTCGATCATATCCATGGATCCAGTGTAGTACTGAGCAAAACTCTAGTAAATGTCAGCCGAGACCTGGTACAACCAAGCAAAGGAAGAATCAGAGACCAGTCATGACAAAAGAACAAGGGATATAAACAGTTCAAAGCAATAAAGAAAGGAAAGATAGTGCTTACAGATCGGGTGCCCTCAGGAAGCTGAAAATAAGGATAGATCCTGCTGATATCAAGGGGAGCCCGTCTCAAGTGATCCCCATCCTGAAAGTCAACAAATGGAGGAGGCAAGGGTGCGTCTGCCACAAATCCAGTAGAAGGGCATGAGCCCTGAGCATCACGCCTCGGCATAACCTGCGGTGACCTCAACCTCGTCGCCACATAAACTCCATAATCCCCCTCAGTAGTATAGTTGAATGCATCCTCCCCCTGGATCAAAGCAACCACATCCTCTTGTTTCCGAGGAAACCATATATCCACTGAAGGATCAACCGGGACTCTAGCAATGCTACCGGGGCCATGTTGTTTGCAAAACCGCTCTCCCAAGTATAAAGCATCACCAGACAGGCCTACCAGAAGTTTGCGGCACTCGGTAAAATGTATAGCATGTCCTAGATCAAGCTCAGCATACCGGTCAACCCAGGGGAATGTATTCGCACTCCCGGAGTCCTCGCAAGCAAACCATAGTATCAAGGTAAGAAGCGGTCACCCGTCCTCTGGTATCAGCTGTCCGAACCTTCTGTCGCGCGTCCTTCACCTAGCGTCTCAGGGCAGGAAATAAAGTGGCCGGGTATGCCTCCTGAACCCGCCAAGCATAACAACCGAAGACCTCATAAGCCCAAGCCTGAGAAAGAAAAGTCAAAGCAAGTCAGATGACAGTGACGAATAATAGAAATTGGCATGTCAAAGGAGTAGTCAAGAAAAGAAATACCTCAAAAGCCAAATGACAACAGTTGAAGGACTTTGCCTCCCCCCTGCTGATGTCATCCAATGCCAAGTACATCTCAGCAAGTTCGGCCTCACCCCAAGATAAAGTCCCAACAGCATCCCAAACTCTCAAAAGCTCCAACAAAGAAAGTAAAGCGGAAGACGTGTCGTTGATGAAAAGCATGTCAGAGAAGCCAACCCATACAAAAGCTCTAGCCAACCTCTCAACCCTCAGCCGGTCCTCCTCAGTGTCAGCCACATCAACCGAATAACCCCTGCTCTGCACAAAATATGGCTACGAAGCTCCCCCAGCTTGTATCTGTTCCCCTTCTTATCCTTGGGAACAAAACCAACCAGCTCCATGAAGTACGCCTCAGTGGGAGGCTGAGGATCATCCGCAAGTGCAGGCTCCTCCAGGTATAAAGGCTCAGCAGTAAAGGGAAGACCGGTGATAGCAGCAAAGTCATACGGCATGACCGTCGCCTCTCCCCAGGAAAAGTGAAAAGAGTGGGTAGTCTCCCACCAGAACTCCCGGAACGCCTTCACTAACTCAACGCTCCACTGTGTATCCCCGATGGCATTCGCCATCTCAAAGAATCGACTAAGCCCGACAACATACACCAAGACCTTCGGCGAATGCTCCAGCTCCTGGCTTTCGGGCAAGAGATCCCACAGCCTACCAACGACCTCCGGTGAGCCCCGGGTGCGCAACTCCTGCAGGTAAACACCGCACAGGTATGAATATCTCAAGTTTTTCCAAAAGAAGCATGTCAATCAATTGTTCCTAATTGTAATTTTGTACTTCCCCTTTTCCCAAGTAAAATTAGGGTTGAAACATTTAACATGCATCCATAATTTCTCATATCTCAGAACCATACAGTAAACTCATGATTTCGCAGGTAAAAGCTCGAACCTTTTGACACAAAACCCGATTTTCAATGCAATAAAAGGCAAGGGTTACAGAAATACCGTATTCTTCTTCCCGGGCGCAGACGCATGTTCCTTGAGTTGTGGATAGAATTCTCCTCTCACTGCCTGAGGGATGAATGGCCTCTGATTCCGTTGAACATTTTTCCTATGAGCGGCCAACGCATCCTGTTGTGGCCCCTTCTTCGTAGGGCGTGCTCGAGGAGGCATTGTTACAAGCTAAAAACTAAATCAACACCCTTGATTTGCTTGATTTCTCTTGAATTCGTACGTATGGCTTGCTTCTCCTCTCAAAACCGCTCGTCTCCCTCTGAAATGTGTTTTCAAAATGAAGACTGTTCAGCGTTATAAGGGTCTGTCCAATGGCTTTATGATGTCGTGCGACATAACGTGACCTATTGGCCAAATTTCCCAAAACCACCCCTGTGTTTTGCAGATTTACACTTTAACCCCTGAGGCATGCTTTGTAGACTCCTCCGCAGACGCAATGATCAACTGAGCACCGTCAAAGGACTGCCCCTCGAAGCAAAAGCCGAGACAAAGATTCCACATCTGTCAGTCTCCCCAAGCAACGTTCATCAGTATCATGAACCCCGCTGTATAAGCACCAGCAAAAAACCCACTCCCTAGCAAGCAAAACTCCCATCCTACCAAGCGAAGCCCTGACTCCAAAGTTAACCAACCGTCAACAAAGACCGTCCCTCGCACAACAAAAGAGAAAATGCATCAACAGCATTAGCGTGAGTCCCCTGGCAGCTACACCTATCTCCAGCAGAATCAACAGTAGCGTGAGTCCCCTGGCAGCTACCCCTTCACCGATACCCAGTGGTATGAGTCCCTCTGGCATCCACGACCGCCATCAACAGTAGCGTGAGTCCCCTGGAAGCTACCCTTCATCGAAACCCAGTAGTATGAGTCCCTCCGGCATCCACGACTACCAATTGCAGCATGAGTCCCTCCGGCAGCTACAACCTTTCATCGACAGCGGTAGCATGAGACCCTCCGGCAGCTACTCGCCACCACCAGTTGCAGCATGAGTCCCTCCGGCAGCTACAACCTTTTATCGACAGCAGTAGCATGAGACCCTCCGACAGCTACTCGCCACCCCCAGTTGCAGCATGACTCCTTCCGGCAGCTATAACCTTTCATCGACAGCGGTAGCATGAGACCCTCCGACAGCTACTCGCCACCCCCAGTTGCAGCATGAGTCCCTCCGGAAGCTACAACCTTTCATCGACAAGCGGTAGCATGAGACCCTCCGGCAGCTACTCGCCACCACCAGTTGCAACATGAGTCCCTCCGGCAGCTACAACCTTCCACCATCCGCAGTAACACCAGTCCCCTCGACAGATACAGGTAAGCACAATAAAGGTATGAAATCCCATCTCTACCCTTCCTTGCTTCTTGTCAGTTTTGTTTCCGAACTACGACTTGGCTTGATTCCCTCTCAGGGATACGTAGCAATCCTTTCTCCAAAGGTCCAGCCATCCGAGCCATCCGATCTCCCCAGATCATTGCCCAGCCCTCCGCCTTATCCCTTGCCGCTCATTGGGATTGGGTCTTATTTTATCGACAACCTCACTTCTTTCATAAGTGACGTTGCCGATGGGCTCTGTAAGTACGCCAATCCAATTTGCTCCTTTTTCGATGCATTTTAATGCGATAAAATTGCATTAAGGGGTGTTTTGGTAAATTCCCAACCTATCCCGAGACTTTCGGAAACATTTCATAAGTTTCTCGCGAAGGAAGTACCTTTTGGTACCTTGCTCGTGCTAAAGGACCTCCTGGAAATAAACCTTTTTGGACCTTTTGGGTATTTATGCCTGAATATTCCAGAAACTGGATTTGGCGCCAAAAGCAGTTGGTGTCACCTTGTGTCACGCGACAAGTTGAGGCTTGTAAATGGTTACAGAAGGTCGTGCGACACAATGTGACCATCAACTGCATCCTATAAATAAGACCCTACCCCTCTTAGAAATGGATCCCAACTTCACACACTGTAACTCTGCCAAAATTGCAACGTAACACACATACTAAACACACACCTCTCTCTCTCTCATCCTAATCCATCTCCAATTCCCCCCTAATTCAACCCACTTCCTTCCATCACCTCTTGGATCCACTTTCAACTAATCCTCTCAAGTTCTCCAAGACCAGAAGCTGCTGTTGAAGGGTTCTGTACCTAACTTGGTACAGAATTCATGGAAGCAACAAGGGACCAGAAGCTGCTGTAGAAGGGTTCTGTACCTAACTTGGTATAGAATTCGTGGAAGCAACAAGGGTAACACCCTCAATTCCCTTTTCCCTCTCTCTTCTACCTTGTTCCTTTAATAATTCCATTGTTTTCCCTTCCTTGGATTCAGTAATCAGACTCCATCCGTCTTGATTACTGAATCCCAATCGCAATCTCTCTGGTTAACTTTGTTGATTTGAATAATTGAGTGCTCATTGTTGAATATTTGTTGAAATTGGTGTTTAGATCCCAAGGGAGTGTGGATCTCTCCATATCCATACCCCCTTGGTTGATTTGTTGTTAATTACGTATTTCGAAGCTTATCTGATTGATCAATTGGATCTGTGTTGGTTATTGGTGCTGTTGTGTTCGAATTTGTAAGTCTCTGTAGACGGACACTGTGTGTCACGCGACACATCGCGTATGGGTGATCCTGTGTCACGTGACACATATGGTCACTCATGTCCTGTGTCACGCGACACACTATGTCTGTTTGCAGAGATGCTTTTCCCTTGTAATCTGTTCTGATTTGTTGTAATGGGGATGTGGCCTCCCTGAATAAATGGTTCACAAGTTGTAAGTTTCCAAGTTCATATTAATAAAATTCATGTTTACTACATTTGTTCATTATCAATGCTTGCACACATTTATGGATTAATTGGATGTTTAGTTAGAAAGACTCATCCACGGACGAGGCATGTTGGGTGAACTTTTGGTTCTTCCCAACACGTAACCTGACCCCCGGACCCGTTTTCTCTCAAAGGTTTTTCAAAGTGCACCTCTAAAGCATGGCATGGCGACTCCTTTTCTTTTTTCATCATTTGAAATTAAACAAAAATTTCGTTTGGGCAAGCGCACATTCACCCGCCCAATCCAATATCTTCCCCAGACAAAGGGAGGGAGGTTGCCGGAACAGTCCATCACATTCAGAATGGAGAGCTACAAAGAAGCTGTGGTCCCCCGAGACAACGAAGACACTATGATAGTTTTGGAATGCCCTTGAGCAAGGTATTTGATTGTGTAAAGAAGCAAGGTCTCCTCGAACCTATGGAAAATTACCAGCCCAAATTCCCCAATGCTAACTGGGATGTAACCAAGCATTGTGATTTCCACCAGTATCACGGTCATATAACCGGCAACTGCACAGTCTTGAGGAGAGCAATTCAAAATCTAATAGAAGACGGAAAGCTTGAGCGTCCTGGCAGTTCAGCAACAACAGGGCAGCTAGAGTAGGGGCTACCTATCCTCGAGATCTGTCAACTGTCTTTTGGTCAAACTTCGTAGGTTCTAGTACTTTCCTCATTTAATCAAGTCCACCTCGGACATTGTAGTTAATCTTAAATTTTATATAAATAAGAGTTTTTTTCTTTTCTTGCTAGACTTGAGACATTATTTGCACACCTACATTACATCTAATGAAATGGTTATATTTTATATGATTACTTGCATCGCTCAACAAATAATCTTTGGAAATAACTAATGTTTTGATTAATCGGTGTGAGAAAGTCAACCGGTGCCCTTCCTATACACTTTCCTTACCTCACAAAGGCCTCCATCAAGCCATACACTTCCCAAAACATGTCCCCACCATCACCTTGACCAAGTCAACGATGGCGGCAACATCAAGGAACAACAAAAGGTCACTCAGCATCGAAAGATTGACCTCATGTCGACAACGACCTCGGAGCTGGCCTTCGCCCTCGTGCGCATCGAGAAAGTTCAAGCAGGAGCTAGCCTTCATTCTCAAGTACCTCAAAAAAAGAGAAAAAAAAGAGAGAGAAAAGTTCAAGCAAGAACTTCAAAAAAAAAAAGAGAGAGAGAGAGAAAAGTTCAAGCAAGAACTTCAAAAAAAAAAAAGAGAAAAAAAAAGAGAGAAAAGTTCAAGCAAGAACCTCAAAAAAAAAAAGGATGAGGCCAAAGACCCAGGACCGCCAATCAAAAGCTTGACAGATGGGCAAACAAAATTAAAGCTCGAAGAAGCCGTCAACAACGACTTGTCAAGGAATCACCTCGAGACCCGTACCTCATCATCCAAACATTCCATACGAGCCTTTTCACTAAAAGGACCACAAACGTTCATACCCTTTTCCCAGGGCCAAGCATCGTTCTGCCAAGAACTACGGCCATCTGAGCTCCTTACACTGAGGAGAACCTAGGCAACCAGAAATGGTCCAGAGCTAAACACACACAGATCCCTGTAAGTGCTCCAATTTGAGTTGTTAGTATTTCCGTTAGAAAACTAACGAAAGCCTTCACATTCTTAACCTAAGCCTTAACTTTTCTAACAAAACCTAACTTTTCTAACAAAGCAAGGGTAAGTTGGGGATTGCTATTTAGAGTTAAGCATGGTAAAGAATCTCACAAAAGAGAAAAATTCGAAAATAGTAAGCTGTAAAACACAGCTGGTTGCTTATTTTGAAAATATATTCCCTTTGTCCAAAGCCTGGAGCAGCATTTAATGAACAATGCACGCTTACATACTCATCCGCGCGGATGGAAATGTAATTTCCAGAGGCCTATAAATAGAGCCCCTCAGTCTCAGAAAAACCAATGAACAAATGAACAACAACAGCACCTTGGCGAAAATATTGTAGAAAACAGTGGGAATTCCCTTGAATTGCCACCTTTTTCTTAATCATTTTCCCAAATCTCACTCACCAAACACTCACTAAATTCAAGTCTCAAACACAAACACAAAGAAGATAGGATACCACCATTGGTAAACCCTCCTTCTCCTTACCTTAAACCTCCCTCATCCATGCATGCATCTCACATTTCAAAGATGTAACTTGTTTGTTGTCCATCCCTTGCCCTAGATCCAAGAGGATCACCATGGAAGTTCATCTCCATGGATGATCTTCTATAAGGATCATCATTCCTTCTAAATTGTTTTTACTTATTTGAAAGCATTTTCTTAACCTAAAATCAATTTTCATACATAAAATCTTGATTTCAAGTTAAATCTCTCCCATCCCAAGCAAATGAAGTGCTTTAAGTCCTAATGTACCCTAAGGATGGCTTGATATAGTAGATTACCACTAAACATGTTTAGTGATCACTAATCAAAGCCTAAGGAAATGGGGACAAAGCATGGATGCAAATCCCCTTTAAATCACATTTTCCCTCTTGAGAATGTTGCTGTCCAGTAGCCTTTCTCTAAGACCTCTGTCCATTGTCTAATTTTTTGGACACAGAAAAACTTGGAATTTCGTGTTGACTACAAAATACTTTTTGTAGCAAACATCCATAGGATTCCAGACATATTTTTACTTTATTTTTTGATTGAGTATAACTCCATTTTTCAAATTATTTTATAAAAGTCAGTTTAGCAGTCTCTGGAAATCCAGATTTCATATCTGTGATTTCCAGAGGTTTTTGGTCCCTCAAATCATCTCCAATCATAAAAATCTTTTGTAGACATCTTATTTAAGATATTTTGAACAACTTTCATTCTCTGACATTCCTCAGATTCTGAATTTTTAAAGCTCTTAAATTCATTTCAAAATCAAGTGTCCACTGTCTTTTTCACTCTGGCAGAATTGATTTTCAACTTCAAGGAGTCCTTTGAGTACCAAAACTCAACCCTAAAATCATACCAAAAATCATGGGACTTGTTTAATGTCTTACAAAGAGTTCTCAATTTTTAGTTTTCTCAGTTTGCATTTATTTTAACCAAAACACACACACACATACACACAAATGGTTTCAAATTAGTAAGACTCGTTTTACGAGGTATTCCGGATGAACCCTAACGTTCTTCCCGGAGTGTAACGTGACCTCCGAACCCAAATCTCTAATCCCGGGCATTTTTCAAAGTTTTGGCCCTTAAAATAAAAATGGCGTGGCGACTCTCGTTTTTTAAAAAAAATGATTTTTCAAAAAGGAAAAATCGCGGCGGGGCACATTCATCACAGTGGCGACTCCGCTGGGGATCAATAAATGAGCTTTATCTTTTTTAAAAAAAAAAGTTTTCAAAAAAAAAAAAAAAAGCTTTTGTGGGTCAAACTTCCGTCCTGACATTTGAAACCATTTGTATTGTGTGTGTGTGTTTATTTTGCACATTTCGTGTTGTTTTGACTGTCCCGGAAGAATCGGTATCTTGACTGTCGGAATCACTTCCTTAACAGTTCGAATTTTGTGCCTATGTGCTTATGTGTTTATTTGCTTTCAAAAAAAAAAAAATTCAAAAAAAAAATCAAAAAAAAATTCAAAAAAAAAAGAAATTCAAAAAAAAAAGATTTTCAAAAAAAAGATTTTCAAAAAAAAAATTCAAAAAAAAGAGAAATTCAAAAAAAAAAGATTTTCAAAAAAAAAAGATTTTCAAAAAAAAAATCATTTTTTTGCATGCATCATTCTCTTTAATACACATGTGAAAATTTCTATTTTACTCAGAAAAAGAAGATAGACTGCTTGCACACTACGCGCACTTGGCCTTACACTGCACACTACGTCCTTAAACCGGGAAAATCCCAGTAGCAGCCCGTTTGGCCTTATTACGCCTCTCGGTGCGAGCACGGGACTACCCAAACATCCCTTGGAGCCTCGTGTCGACCATGCACTTGTCCGTGACACACTTTGTTCGAGACCCGGTTGGTTTTTAGTTTGGTCCGTGTCATGCCCGGTCTGTGTATACACCTTTCCTGTCAAGCCTTAGTCGGCATACCAAGTCAATATCTTTCGGGGACCCTAATCGCCGAAGTCATGCTTAGGGTTTTCCGCCGCAAACTTTGACCAGATATTGACTGGCGCCTTGACTTTGACTCTGACTGGCACAACTTACGCACCGACCCCCGGCATGACACTGAGTCATCAAGGATTAATGATTATTCCATGTCTAATTACGGCCTAACTAACGACGGGTCAAGATCAATTATGGACGTTTATCAGTCCGAGCCATGCCGACTTTTCGTCGAGCCCTCCGGGACATGATCTTGACCTTTGACGTCGCCTTTGTCCGTAATTTACATCGAATACTCGTTAAGACTAGATTACCCGCCGACTTTAGGATCGTTTTTCTTTTCGGTCGGTGGGACACGCTTGCCCTACGGAACCCTTGTTCGAGGTTACAGGTTGAGGGTCACGCAGCGTAGTAATGGGGCCCACCGATCCAGAATCGAGAATAGTTTGCGAAAAGAAGAGCAATCTTTTCCAACCGATTAGGTTAATAAAATACATTTTAAGTAAACAAGAACAAATAAGCGCATGTTGCATGAGCCCTAAGCCCAAACACCTACCCTTCTTCACTCCCAAATATTCGAACCCTCGTGTCTTTCCCCGCATGACTCCTCACAAAGCTTGGTTTCGGCCCCGGTCACCGTTTGATCAGTTAGGAAGAGTCAAGCGCATCGTCGCCTTCACCATTTGTTCCGACTCCGGGTTTCGTAATGTCCGCATCGCCCGGTAACGATGGGGACAACATCACTCCGCCTCCCGGACCCCTCAAAGAGAACAAAGAAGTGGAATCGGTTAGCGAGAATAGATGAGATTGCGACAGGAGGCACAGATTAATAGCCTTATGGAAGCCATCGGGAGCCATGGTTTGGCCGCCGGCCTCAATCCCGATGGCACCTTCACCGTGGAAGAAGAAGAGGACCCCAATCCCACTCTCGGTCGCCACGATTACTCCAGGATGCCACCACCCACCTCCTATAGTACTACTACCAACCCATGCTCCTCGATCTTCGAGTCGGCCAGCCTCCCCGGCCTACGTACTACCGGGTCCATGCACTGACGGGGCAAACCAGTCGAAGTTCCTCGGTGGGGACAAAATCGACGGAATGTCTTCTCACGGTTGGGGATATCTCGGAATGCCACAAAGAAATTGGGATCCGTCTCGGTTCGAAACGACCAAGCCGGACCTTCACAACAGCGGTTCAGAGTACCGCAGCAACAGTTTGGGATGCCACTACAGTTTGGTTCGGGACAACAATCAGGAGCCCCTCCTCAGAATGATACCAATTCAGCTGCTCCTAGCACAGCTCCTACAAACCCATTTCTCACTCAGGGACCAATGGGCCACCAAGCCCCTAATCCAGTTTCATCAGAATCCCTCGGACCGCAATACCCTCTCGGCTACACACCCTCGCCACAGCCTGGCATACAGTTCAACAACCAGGGACAACAGCCCGCACCTATGCCTACCTATGAATCTCAACTCGGAAAACCAAGCTACCCGGCTACATCAGGCCTGCCTCCGCCCACTCTGCCGGTTGAAAGTCAACAAGCCGCAAGGTTCTATCCCTATGCCCAGGCTCCTACTCACGCTCCCCAGGGTAATTCGGGCCAAGGACAGGTTTTTACCTATGTCCCCGGATCGGCCATTCCCTCCACCAGTCTGCCGCCAGTGGTAGCTCCTCACTCTAGCTCAGTCACTGGTCTGAATGCCATGGCTCCACCACAAGACCCTCACCTGGCCTGGTTCATGGAGCAACACAAGGAAATGAAAGCACAGATTGCCAAATTGACTGCTAAGAAGTCTGCCTTCCGACCTACAGACCCGGATTCCATTGTTCCCCTGCCCCACAAGTTTGTAATGCCTACTCTGTACCTCTTTGACAGGACTGCATGCCCGAAAACTCATTTGGACACATATACCTTGGCAATGAAGGCCAAAGGATGCACCAATCAGCAGTTGGCTGACTATTTCAGTCTCTCCTTGAAATCCAGCGCTCTAAAATGGTTCTTTCGCTTAAAACCCGAGGCCAGGGCTACATGGGATCAGATCACCAGTGCCTTTATAGAGAAGTACAAGACTAATTTGGAATGGGAAACAAATAGGGTTGACTTGCAGACAACCGTGCAGCGTGCCGAAAAGAATGTTGGGGATTTCTACAAGCGGTGGAATCTGAAACTCAGTGAAATGGCCATCCCTCCTTCTGAAGAGGAACAGTTGGACATCTTCCAGTCGTGCCTGAAATCACATTTGAGAACCTCCCTCAGCCACTTCCCTTACTCAGACTTGCGCGCTATGGTTAACTCCGCGGCTAAGTTTGAAAAGGCTTACAATCAACAGCCGGCTGCTGCACCTGCTTACAGATACAGAGCTCCTCCCTCCAACACGGTTCCCGCTCCTGTTAAAAGTAAAGAGGTGATCAACTACATAGGGCAGGAATGTAATAATGAAACTCCTTTTGCTCCCAGGAAACCAGCCGAGCCCAAGCCTCGGGTCATAAACCTCGAAAGCTTTGGAATGCCTCTGAACGACATCTTTAGAGGATTAGTGAAAGAAGGTTTGCTGCGGCCTTTAGAAAATTTCCAACCCAGAAATCCGAATGCTCCCGTGGATACTTCTAAGTTCTGCGCTTTTCATCAGGCCCACGGACATCTAACAGATAACTGCTTTACTCTAAAAAAGGCAATCCAGGGATTGATAGAGCAAGGGAAGTTGGAAGGCCCCGAGGGGCCTAATACAGTCAAAAATCCCTTCACGAGAAATCAAAACCAGGTGAACATGATTGAAGCCGAAGAACCTTCGTATGTCCAGGAGGATGCAGAAACTGATGAAGACCTCCAAATACCCATGGCTAACCTTGTCGAGGATCCTGAATTTGGATTCCCCCTCAGCCTTGAGGATGGTGAACAAACCAACCCTCCTTGGTCTCATGTTAGAAATTTCTTGCAAGAGTATGAGGCTCGCTATTTCTCGGAGGAAGGGAAAGCCGATGCTGAAGAACTGGGGTTGTTCTAGTCAAATCATGAGAAAACCATTTACACGAGATGGTTAGAGCAGTCTAGGAAGATTGAGCAAGAAAGCTTCAGACGGGCGCCTGTATTGGGGTTTATCAGCAAAGAGGCCGAAGAACACCTGGAGTTAGTGCACTTCTGCAAGATGGTTTTGGGAGAAGCCCAATACGATCCTGAGGACAGTAAAAATGAAGAATCAGAGGAGGAGGATTGCTTCTATATCCTTCCTGGAGTCAAGTACGTGCCGCCCCCTCTCACTCTTCCTCCACAGTTTCTGGGAGGAGAAGCGGAGTCGCAATTGCTGCTTCCGGCAATGGGGGCATATGACAATTTCTGCGGTTGCACGCACCCATCTTCCCCTAACGGATTTGACCGGCGTTCTCTCTCAGCCGAAATCCCAATAGTATGGGAAGATGATTCCGATGACAGTGATGATGATGATGACGAGAGCGAGGAGTCAACTGAGGCCCAAGACCCGAAATCAATCTGGAACAATCATGCCAGAAATGATATCATGGGAGCCGGAAACAATGGTTGGTTGTCAGCAAGCGATGATGAAATGGAGGCTGGCAGTCATAAGATTGAGGAAACTTCGGAAGACGATTATGAAACCGAAGACATGAAAGCCATGAATTTTCCTGGGGCTGAACACGTGGATGTCATAGAGTTCAACACTGCCTACCATGCTTTGGGGAAAGGGTTTTCAGACACTCGATCCAAGAGGATAGTTGAAGATCTGTTAGAGAGAGGGAAACTGACTCCCATCCTCCCCAATGAGAAAGTAACCATGGTCAGATCAAATCCGCCTCGAAACAAAGTAACAATCCTTGTCAGGGTTACCCAAGAAGAGGTCACCTTCCCCGAATGTATTTTAGCTCTCAGGGAAGTCCTAGAAACTGGCATGATATCCGATGCTCCTCCCACGCAGAATGCTATAATCGTCTCCAACTTTGAGTATTACAGAAAGGAACTAGAGTGGCTGCACTATATCGGAGATGAAATCGAAAAGCTGCCAAGCCCTGAGAATAGCAATTCCTGTTGTATGATAACTATGGACAAAGCAGGCTATGAAGGCAAATCGGAGGATGCCTAGCTCTGTGGGCCATCCAGGGGACAACAACACAATCTCGGGCTCAAAAGCCTGTGACATGGGAAGCAGTTTTAAAAGCTGCCCAGGAAGGAGCCGCATGCGGCTCAAGCTCGGGCCCCTCACCATTGCTAGACTCGTCGGGCGCAGTGGCGATAGCCAAAAAGGCTCCCCGATTAACCTTGGCGGCATTGAAGAAATCTAGTCAAGAAGCGACTGATGAGGAAGTCAACCTGTTGACCCGATCCGGGCAGATCTACCAGGGGAACCCCAAGACAGATAAGAAGGTAGCAGATCAATCACCAAGGGAAGACCGTCTCCCCTATGCCAAGACAGCCGAAACTCCTGACCTCGAGACGGAGGATCCCGTGCTCGCCCAGCTGAAACAAACTCAGGCCAACATCTCTTTGTGGTCCTTGCTTACCTCATCGTACCCCCACAAGCTAAAGCTGGAAGAAAGCCTAGCCCGCACGCTAGTCCCTATTGATGCTACTCCTGATGATGTGGTGCAGTTGATTGGGAACATTCACTATGGAAACATAATCACTTTCACAGACCTCGATCTCCCTCAGTTCGGAGCTGATCATAACGAGCCCCTCTTCATCACAGTCCAGCTGGATGAGCGGCGTCTTCCCCGAGTTTTGGTTGACAATGGGTCCGGGATGAATATCCTCCCGGCTAAGATCATGAGTCTGCTCGACATCAAATCCACAGATTTAAAGCCTTCCTCCCTCACAGTCAAAGCTTATGACTCTACATCCCGCACAGTACTTAGGGTTGCTACTTTGGCCCTCTGGTTTGGCAAGAAGATGATACCTGTGGAATTCCAGGTTATTGACATCCCGATCACTTTTAATGCCTTGCTGGGAAGACCTTGGCTGCATCAAGTTAAAGGGGTTGCCTCGAGCCTCCATCAGTGTGTGAAGTTTGTTTCCGATGGGGATTTGACAACCATTTATGGAGACCTAGTCACTTTGGAGGGCACTGATACGGGTGGGATACCTATTCTGGAGATCAAACATGACGAGGAACCAAGGCAAATCCGGTTCGTAGACTGTTTTTGGATCTACCCAAGATACCTGGGGCTGCCACTACCATGGAGAGAGAGTACACTTTCAAGGGAGTTCCAAGCCTAGTAGAGCAGTTCGAGAAGCTTGCCACTGTGGTCCCAACTGTCCAAGAAGGCCCAAAGCCTGAGTTTGAGCTGACAATGCCGAAAGCCAAAGTTACAGAAGTCTTTTCAGATGATTGGGATGGTCCGATTATGCAGCAGTTATTCGGAGAAGAGGTTCAGGTGCTAGACCTGGTTGATTTCAGTTCAGTCAAAGAGATGATAGCAATGATTGAGAAAGGAGAAAAGCACAAATCCCGAGTTATGAGGCCCCTGACAGCAATGCCATTGAAGAATTGGGAAACTCTCTCAGGCCCGTCCGCGACCAAGGAGGAAATGATCACAAAACTTGGATTGGTTCCCCGTCCCCTTGTGTCAACCTGTGTAAAAGTCCTCCGAGTCTCTCATTATTGAGTTCGAGTCTCTCGAGTCGTCTGATGGCCTTACGCCTGAAGACTACGAGGTTGTAGCAAATGCTAAATTCCCTTTCGTTCTCAATAAAATGATGAACCTTTCTGAGTATCCCTTGATTGCCACTTTAACTAATGATGAAATAACTAATAACTTAAAAAAAACAGTTAATAATGATTCACTAGATAAAGAAGCACACATTAAATGAACAATATATTAAATAAATCTTTAAGCAGGTTGTTCGAAAAGAGGAAAATCGAGCCCAAGCTGCCGAAGAGGTTTTGACAAGTGTGAATTTGGGAACTGCAGAAGAGCCTAAAGAGACGCAGATTGGTAGTTTCTTTGAAGGATACTATGATTGAGCTACTGAGAGAATTTGTGGATTCGTTTGCACGGCCCTATAAAGAAATACCTGGCCTCGACCCTTCCATAGTTAAACACCGGGTACCGCTCGACCCGGAAGCAAAGAAAGTAACTGTGATGATGTGCCATCGGATTTTTCTTTTTTTGAAAATCACAAAATGGGAGTCGCCACGCCATTTTTATTTTAAGGGCCAAAACTTTGAAAAATGCCCGAGATTAGAGATTTGGGTTCGGAGGTCACGTTACACCCCGGGAAGAACGTTAGGGTTCACCCGGAATGCCTCGTAAAATGAGTCTTCCTAATTTGAAACCATTTGTGTGTGTGTGTGTGTGTGTGTGTTTTGGTTAAAATAAGTGTAAAATGAGAAAATTAAAAATTGAGAACTCTTTGTAAGACATTAAAAAAGTCTCATGATTTTTGGTATGATTTTAGGGTTGAGTTTTGGTAATCAAAAGACTCCTTGAAGTTGAAAATCAATTGTGCCAGAATGAAAAAGGCAGTGGACACTTGATTTTGAAATGGATTTAAGAGCTTTAAAACTTCAGAATCTGAGGAAGGTCAGAGAATGAAAGTTGTTAAAAACATCTTAAATAAGGTTACTACAAAAGATTTTTTTTATGATTGGAGATGATTTGAGGAACCAAAACCTTCTGGAAATATCAGATGTGAAATCTGGATTTCCAGAGACTGATAAACTGACTTTTGGAAAATAATTTGAAAAAGGGAGTTATACTCACGAAAAAAATAAAGTAGAAATATTTCTGGAATCCTATGGATGTTGGCTACAAAAAGTATTTTGTAGTTAACACCAAATTACAAGTTTTTCTGTGTCCAAAAAATTAGACAATGGACAGAGGTCTTAGAGAAAGGCTACTGGACAGCAACATTCTCAAGAGGGAAAATGTGATTTAAAAAAGGGGTTTGCATCCATGCTTTATCCCCATTTCCTTAGGCTTTGATTAGTGATCACTAAACATTTTAGTGGTGATCTACTATATCAAGCCATCCTTAGGGTACATTAGGACTTAAAGCATTTCATTTCCTTGGGAAGGGGAGATTTAACTTTGAAGTCAAGATTTTATGTATGAAAATGATTTTTAGGTTTAGAAAAACATTTTCAAGTGAGTAAGAAATGATTTGTGTAAGATGAAAGACAACAATTTAGAAAGAATGTTGATCCTTGTAGAAGATCATCCATGGAGATGAACTTCCATGGAGATCACTACTAGAAACAGGGTCATTACCGACGGACATTTACCGACGGAAAATTTTCATTTACCGATGGAAATTTATTTTAATTTACCGAGAATTTATTTTTTTTAAATTTCGTTTTGTCCGTCGGTAATTGGTGTAATCCGTCGGTATTTCCGTCGGTATTACCGTCGGACTCCGTCCGTCGGTAACAAAGCCATATATATACGCACGTATACTCCCCATTTTTAATTATGCTTCATTTTTATTACGTTTTATTACGCCTCTTCATTCCTTCCTCAGTGTTCGCGAACCCTAACGCCAACGCCAAGCCGTCGCCGCCGACCTCGCCGTCGCCGGTAAGTCCTCTTTCTCTCTCTCAATCGCTTTCTCTCTCTCACTCTATTTCTCTCTCTCTCACTTTCTCTCTCTCTCATCAGTAATTCGCCAAGAACACATCGTCGCCGCCGTCTCTTTCCATCGCCGTTTGCCGTCGCCGGTCGCCGGTACGTTCTCTCTCTCTCTATCTCTCGCTTTCTCTCTCTCAATCGTTCTCTCTCTCACTCGATTTCTCTCTCTCACTCACTTTCTCTCTCACTCATCAGTCACGTCTCAGAAGTCGTCGTTCCTCCTCGCCCTCGCTCGCCGTTCATCGTCGTCACTCTCAGGTTTTGATTTGGTTTTGAATTGTTACTTGTTAATTTTTCGATAAATATAAAATATTTATCGTTAGTTAGTGAATATATTCATTATCCTAAAACAAATACGATATTGTTTATTGTATGTTTGTGTATGTGCAATTAGAAATGTAGGGTTTGAGGTATTAAAAATGTATGTTTGTGTTATCAATGTGTCTTATGTGCGAGGGGCCTACGGATTAAACAAATGTTGAAATTGCACAAGGAGTTGGTTTTTATTTGAACTTGCTGTTTGTTTATAGATATTAGGGATAATGGAATGGGAAATTATTTGAATAAGAGGCTCAGGAGCTTTGGTTATCCCTTATTTGTACTAATCTTATCACTCTGATTATTGATTGGTATTTGTGTGAATTTTCAAATATTTGAATGTTTGATGCTTGATTGGTCCTCCGATTTAGGTTGTTTGCATTTTCTAACTAGTTTATCAAGATGGGTTTTGAAAGTGGCTCTTCATTATACCTAATTGGTAGTTAATTAGGCTTTAAATAGATTGATGTACAACTCTATTTAAAATATAAATAAGATGAGAGCCTTTTTCACCCACAGCTATCAAAATTCGTCTTCTTTGATCAAGGAAGACAGAGCAAACAAGTTCATTACCGTTTGAGCAAAGGATTTTCTGTTTAATAAGAGTTTTCGGTTTCAACTGTCCTCTTTCTCTCTAAGGATCTCAAACATCACTTGAGATCCTTAGAGAGGAGGACAAAGGAAACCGAAAAAATTCTTATTAAACAGAAAATCCTTTGCTCAAACGGCAATGAACTTGTTTGCTCTGTCTTTCTTGGTCTAAGATGAGATTGGGTTTTGATAGTTGTGGATGAGAACGACTCTTATCTTGTTTATAAATGTTAATTTAATTCATCATTGTAAAATTTCAAATTTTACAATAAAGAATTAATATTTCAAATTATTCACAATATTAATAATTTAAAAAATATGATAGATGTGTGTGTTAATTCATTATTGTAAAATTATGCATTTTACGGTAATGAATAAAAATTAATGTTACGACGTGACGTTGTGACGGTTGAAACACAAAAGCTTAGAAACCCGTTTAAGAATCTTTAACTTATCATGTTGAGGTCAACATGTAGTCATCGATTCTTAAATTGTCCGTGTGGACAGTCTTGAAATGCACGATTATATGATTTGTAAATATCATCATTGTCTATTAAAATTGCTTGAATAGTCGATAGTTGAGATATTTTCAACACAGTGATGGGTTTTAAGGCCTCAACGAAGGACACAGACAAGGGTCGGCTAGACCTTGAAGCGATTTGCAATCGTAAAGATCTCAACATTACTAAAGTTAATGGAAAAGATTTCAAACCAGCTGCTCCCTTTGTTACGTCGGAGAGGATAAGCAACGTGTTCTGCAGTGGTTGAAAGATTTGAAACTTCCTGATGGGTATGCATCTAATATTGGCAACTGTGTGAATGTGGAAGAAGGGACGGTATATGGGTTGAAAAGTCATGATTGTCACCTATTATTGGATAGGTTGCTACCCATTGCATTTAGAGACATTCTCCCTAATGAAATATGGGTTGTCCTAACAGAATTGAGTGAATTCTTCAGAGCATTGACTTCCAGCACTCTTCGTGTTGATGATATGAAAAGACTCGAAGAGAGCATTGTGGTGACAATATGCAAGCTTGAAAAGATATTTCCGCCATCTTTCTTTGATTCAATGGAGCATTTACCAATTCACCTAGCTTATGAAGCTAGAGTTGGAGGACCTGTTCAGTATAGATGGATGTATCCATTTGAACGATTTTTGGGGAGTTTGAAAAAGAAAATGAGCAATAGAGCAAAAGTTGAGGCATCTATGTCTGAATCAGTGATTGTCGATGAAATTGTGTCGTTTGTTTCAACATATTTTCACCCAGGCATTGAGACAAGGTTCAATAAAGTGGGACGCAATTATGATGGGGGAGTCACCGATCCCGATGGAAAAATTTCAGCTTTTTCTTATCCCGGTCGATTCCTTGGCAATAGAAAGTGCACGCGCATGCTAAGCGAAAAAGAATTAGAAGCGGCTAAACTCTATATTCTCCTTAAGCGTGCCGAGGTCGAGGACTACTTGAAGTAAGCATTCTTCATTTATTATTAAGTAATGTTAATCCTAATAACTTTAATACGAACTAAGCAACTTTATGTTCTCCTTGAATGCAGTATGTTCGAAGAACAGGCTGGAGACATTGCGCCTGAATTGATTTCAATAAGGACAGACAACGAATTTCCCTCCCGGTTTAATAATTATGTAAATGCCAATTCATTAATTCAATGTTTTTAATAGAATTTGAAGTATGAGTTTTTTACTATCTATGTATTTTTATTTAGATTTTGAACAACCTTGGAGATGCAAAAGCTGCGAGATTACAAGCATTAGCACACGGTCCGTCCTTAAGAGTGAATGTATATAAGGGATATTTTGTCAATGGCTACGTATTCCACACCGAAGAATATGGCCAAACGAAATCAACTTGGAATAGCGGGGTCAATCTCAAGGGAAATCTCGATTATTATGGCGTATTGAAAGAAGTTATTGAATTGGAGTACTTGCTTGTAAATTCTGTAGTTCTTTTCAATTGTGAGTGGCGGACGCCGAGCGAGGCATTACAAAACATGGCACTTTTGATCTCGTTGACTTAAAAGCATTCTTCTAGGCATAATGGTGATGATGTGTTCATTCTTGCATCTCGAAGCACAACAGTGTATATGACCCCTACCCCGTCGACGAAGAGAGTCTAGCGGATGGTGGGCCGTATGAAAAACCAAAGCAAGAAGCACTTTTGATATACCATTGCGTGCAAAAACGTCTACTTCAAATATTGATTCATCATTAAATGATTGTTATCAGGAAGAGGAAATGCCTATACCTCCGATTATTTCCTTGAATGATAATGTCAAGGATGAAGCATTAATGGCCGAAAACACCCGTCCACTAGGGGAGGAAGTCACTTTCAATGAAATCGATGATGACAATGTGGACGATGAGGAAGGAGAAGGGTATATATCTGGGTCCGATGATGAAGATGGGGAAGAAGACGACGACGAGGAAACTAGTGAAGAAGAAATTGAATTTTGTAGTGATAGTGATCAAGATTGTAGTGAATGAATCAGTTTAGTTTTAATTCAGATAATGTTTTGTATATAATGTTTACATTTTATATCACTTATCACTGTAATATTATATCTATCTCATGATTTTCAATTTTACTTGGTTACTCTTTACATGCTATGTAATATTACATCTATCTCATGATTTGGACAATAAATGATTCCTACTATTTAAATGCAAACTGCAAACATCTTACTCCATAATTTACTTGGACATGTAGTCATTAATTTGAATGTCATCGTGTGAAAAGGTTGTTGGAAAAAAATAAATAAATAAGTAAAAAATAATAATAATAATAATAATAATAAATAATAATAATAATAATAATAATAATAATAATAATAATAATAATAATAATAATAAATATAATAATAAAAAATAAAATAAAAAATAAAAAATAAAAAATAAATAAATAAATAAAAATAAAAATATACATATATGTATATATATAAATATCATTATTGTCTATTAAAATTGCTTGAATAGTCGATAGTTGAAATATTTCGGTTGCATTAATCCTATTGTTCTCTGAGTGTATACTAGACATGGTTGATTACACACTGTCGATTCTAATCGATAGTGTTTGATTGACCTAGTCTACGTCGTGCACTTGGAGACCATGGGGTTATGCTGCCAAAATTTCTTGATTTTCGATTATAAAGCAAGTAGACAAAGTGATATTTGCAATTCATACGTGTATTTTGGGATGGGATAGAAGCCAACCCCACTACTATCACGTACAACCACTACCATAGGGTTATGCTGGAGTGGAAAATCTCAAGTTTTTTGCACAAGCATTAGGCCCAAAGATTGAAACTTTGAAAGTAGATTTACCAATTAATCAGAAAACAAGAAAATCCCCAACTTCAGTTTGTAGAAGATACAAAAACTGGAGTTCGGGATTTTCTTGTTTTCTGATTAATTATTATAATAGTAAATCTACTTTCAAAGTTTCAATCTTTGGGCCAAATGCTTGTGCAAAAGACTTGATATTTTCCACTCCAGCTCATTATAAATGTAAACCCTCTCTCTCTACCCCTCTATATTTTGTTAATTTTGTGGTGGTGGTGGTAGTGGTGGTATACGTAGTAGTATTAGTAATAGTAGTGGTAGTAGTGGTGGTAGTAGCGGTAGTAGCGGTAATAGTGGTGGTGGTAGTAGGACGTAGTGGTGGTGGTAGTAGTAGTGATGGTGGTAGCGGGACTCTTTTCACATAGTGTATATTGGCTGCAAACATCTTACTCCATAATTTGCTTGGACATGTAGTCATTATTTTGAATGCTTCCTACTATTTAAATTTTGTTCTACTTGATAATATTTTCTGTCTACATATATAATATACTAGTTTAGATATGTCGGGTCGAGGTGGCAATCGTTCAAAGAGAGGGAAGGTTGCGGGTTTTGTCCATCGTCTTGTTTCACCAAGGACGGGAGGGAGGGGATCTACTTCTGGTTCTGGACGTAGTGAACCATCCGGGCGGGTTAATTTGGACGCAATTATTAATGAGGAAGGAAAAATGGAAATATCTATCTCTCCCAGTGGCCAGTAAGTATTATTTAATTGTAAATGTCATATATATAATGTTTACATTTTATTATTGTCTTTTTATTTGTATATATATTGATATATTGTTTTTTAATTAATATCTTGATAGGTTTATACATGCATGGTGGTGGTAGCGGTAGCGGCTGGCCGCGCTTCGTGGTTGTTAAACATGAATTTTCATTGACATGTAATTAAACAAACAAACAAACATATGTAGTTTCTCTTTCCCTTTCCCCTTTTCCCCGGCCGTTTCCCCTTCCCTTTTCCCCTTTCCCCGTTTCCCGTTTCCCCTTTCCCTTTCCCCCTTTCCCCGGCCGTTTCCCCTTTCCCCTTTCCCTTTTCCCTGGCCGTTTTCCCTTTCCCCGGCCGTTTCCCCTTTCCCCTTCCCCTGTCGCTTGATTTGGACAAACATATGTATTTTATTTGATGTACAAGCGAAACAGGTTGTTTGTGTGTGTTTGTAGTTTGTAATTGTATTTGTTTAAAACAGGTTGTTTGAACAGGTTTACAGCCTTTTACAGGTGGTTTAATAATAAAACAGAATTTTTTTTTAAAATCTGGCCAGATTACCGACGGAAATTTCCGTCGGTAAATTAATTAAAAAAAATAAATAATACTAATTTGCGGTGGAAATATCCGTCGGAAAATAATAAAAAATAAAAAAAATAAAACTCATTACCGACGGACATATCCGTCGGTTTAGGGTTTAGATTTCCGACGGACATATCCGACGGTAAATTTTTTAGTTTTCGACGGTTATAACCGTCGGTAATGGGTTTTTTTTTTTTTAATATTTACCGATGGATATTTCCATCGGTACCCTCCGGCAATTGCTCCGGTTAACCGGCCGGCGTTACTCATTTCCGACGGACGGTTCCGACGGAATTTCGAATTTTCGCGGACAATCCGCCGGTATTTCAGCGGAATTAGTCCGTCGGTATTACCAACCAATTATTTCCGACGGAACTCGACGGACGAATTCCGTCGGTAATATCCATTTACCGACGGAAATGTGGAATTACCGACGGATATTTCCGTCGGTAAAAGGCCTGTTTCTAGTAGTGAATCCTCTTGGATCTAGGGCAAGGGATGGACAACAAATAAATTACATTTTTGAAATGTGAGATGCATGCATGGATGAGAGAGATTTAGGGTAAGGAGAAGGAGGGTTTACCAATGGTGGTTTAACCCTATCTTCTTGTGTTTGTGTTTGAATGGATTCAAGGCTTGGATGTGTTTAGTGTTTGATGATAGAGTTGGTCAAAGAGAAAACAAGTAGATAACACTTAAGTCCTCTATGTTTTCTCTCTAATCCTCCTCTTTAGTGTTGCTTTGAGCTTGAGCTTGTGTATGTTTAAGAGTGATTTGAGAGTGTTTAGGGTGAGATTGGGAAAGACTCAAGAGAAAATGGTGGCAATCTAAGGATTTCCACTGTTTTCTCCTTGTTTTTCGCCAGAGAATAGCTTCTGTGAGTGAATTGTGTTGTGTAACTGAGAGAGGAGGGTTCAATTTATAGGCCACTGGGAATTACATTCAGATCCGCGTGGACAAGTGCGAAGCGTGCCTTTGTTCATTAAATGCTTTGCTCACGCTTTGGACAAGAGGAATATATTTTCAAAAATTCAACCAGTTATTGTTCCAGCAGCTTCCAGTTTCGGAAATTCAACATTTGTGAGATTCCTTTACTTGTTTAACTCCAAATAGCAATCCCCAATTCACCCTTGCTTTGTTAGAAAAGTTAGAAATGTTAAGGATGTTAGGGCTTTTGTTAGTTTTCTAACGAAAATACTAACGACTCAAATTGGAGCACTTACAGTAGCCCCTCGGCGACGGTGCTTTCGAAGGAAGCGGGGTCGTCGATAAGAGTAAGGCTCCATATTTGACAAAAGGGGTGACCAAAGTGGTCGAGTGGCTGGACCTGGTGATAGGCTACCTACGTATCTCGAATGGGAATCAAGCCGGTCGTAGTTTGGGTTTTCAGACATCGACCCTGGAGTGACTGTTTTAGGATGTCAACCTGGTAAGCGAGTTCTGCAGTGGGTTGCTGAAAGAAACTCTGCTGGGGATAGGAATGACCATTTTGGTCTGACGGCTAGAGTTGTATATTCGCACTGCTGGGGAAAGGAATGACCATTTTGGTCTGGTGGCTGAACCTAATGATAGGCTACCTACGTATCCTTAAGAGGAATCAAGCCGGTCGTAGTTCGGGTCTTTCGACTATCTTCAGACGTCGACCCTAGAGGGACTATTTTAGGGAAGTCGCCCTAAGATGTGACTATTTTTGGGAAGTCACCCTATGATTTGACTATTTTTGGGAAGTCGCCCTATGATTTGACTATTTTTGGGAAGTCACCCTATGATTTGACTATTTTTGGGAAGTCACCCTATGATTTGACTATTTTTGGGAAGTCACCCTATGATTTGACTAGTTTTGGGAAGTCGCCCTATGATTTAACTATTTTTGGGAAGTCGCCCTGGTAATGATTTCGGTTTGTCGAATTAGGGGATGATTGCAATTTATCGCTTTCCTACTGTTGTGTGTGATAGCGTTTTAGGTGCCTCAAACCTTAATGATGGCATTTTAGGCACCTCGAACCTTGATGATGGCAATTTAGGTGCCTCGAACCTTGATGATGGCGTCTTAGGTGCCTCGAACCTTGGTGATGGCGTCTTAGGTGCCTCGAACCTTGGTGATGGCATCTTAGGTGCCTCAAACCTTGATTATGGCGTCTTAGGTGCCTCGAACCTTGATGATGGCGTCTTAGGTGCCTCGAACCTTGATGATGGCGTCTTAGGTGCCTCGAACCTTGATGATGGCGTCTTAGGTGCCTCGAACCTTGATGATGGCGTCTTAGGTGCCTCGAACCTTGATGATAGCGTCTTAGGTGCCTCGGACCTTGACAAAGGGTGATCTGGAGGTATCAACTTGTTTTGAAACGATTTCCTTCGATGTTTGTATCCTTTCGTTGGGGACGGACTCTGAGGGGATAGACAGTCTTTTGGTGGACTTCATTTGAAGGGATCGGTCTTACGTTTGCTGCCGGAGGTGAAAACGAGGAAAGAAACGGGATTCCGTTAACTTTCGTCGTGGATGAACCTAAGTTGAGGTTCAGTTCAGAAGTATGGACCTAAATGAGGACTCGATTCAGGGGTATGAACCTAAGTTGAGATTTAGTTCAGGAGCATGAACCTAAATGGGGACTTAGTTCAGGAGTATGAACCTAAATGGGGACTCAGTTCAGGAGTATGAACCTAAATGGGGACTCAGTTCAGGAGTATGAACCTAAATGGGGACTCGGTTCAGAAGTATGAACCTAAATGGGGACTCAGTTCAGGAGTATGAACCTAAGTTGGGGACTCAGTTCAGGAGTATGGTCCTAAGTCAAGGTTTTGTACCTGAGGGAGACTATTTGAGGGCGTTCTTGTTGGGGAAGATTCAAGCTTACGATGATTACCGGGGAAAAGGGTGACCGTGTTGGTCAAGCGGCTGGACCTATGGTAGGCTACCTACGTATCCCGAGTGGGAATCAAGTCTGGACGTAGTTCAAAATCCACTGGGCCTTTTGATAATTCGGAGGCTGTCACCTTAAGGAATTAAAGCTTACATCGCTATTTGCGGAGATAGAGATAGCTAAAGCCATGAGTAATCATGCAACATTTATGAATGTATGCATATTTTGAGATAAGTTGAGGGACTAACGTACCTTTGCTGTGCTTACCTACAGGAGAGCAAGTCGCGGGGGCTGTGTGGTAGTTGATAGTGTTGAGAGTCTTGATGTATCCGATCGAGATGTTGAAACGTTTAGGGGCGTGAGGTACCTCTGACCGATTGGCATTTGAAAACTTGGCGTCCCTGACCTACTTGCCTTTGAGAACTTGGTGTCTCTGATCAAATTGCATTTGAGAACTTGGCGTCTCTGACCGAATTGTATTGGCGTCCCTGATCGATTTGCATTTTGAGAACTTGGCGTCCTTGACCAATTTGCATTTGAGAACTTGGCGTCTCTGACCGAATTGTATGCACTGGAGGCGGTCTTCATATGTTTGTGGATGTTGGGGGTTGTCTTTACCAAGTTGCAGACGCCGGAGCTTGTCTTCGCCAAACTATAGACATGGGGACTATCTTTGCCAAACTGTAGATGCTGGAGGCTGTCTTCATCCATTTCTGGATATTGGAGGTCGCCTTTGCCGAACAGGAGATGTCGGAAGATGTCTTCACGGACTTGATGCACTGTAGACCTGGAGCCAAGGTGGTGTTGTCCTAATGTGTCTGAGGCCAAAATGGTGCAGGATTGAGGTGTCTGAATCACGCTGATGTCGACTTTAGGTGTCCGAGCACAAGCTGACGTGGGCTTGAGGGGTTTGAACCAAAAGGGTGTTGACCTGAGGTATCAGTCATCTGGGTAGTTCCGTTGAAGTCATTGGAATTACGCCTCGGTGGAGACCATCCTCGCTGCGGAGAGATTTCGGGTAGTGATGGAAAACTGGTCTTTCGTGCTTGAATTGCTACATTTGTTAGTAGAGGGACAAATGCACATATGACATTCATGATGATGGATGCATGCATGGAACTAAAATGATTCGCGATCGCTTAGGGTTTTGTTTTTTGTTTTTTTTTTATTGATTCATGTTTTGCATGCTACATGAGCCCTGGGGAGATTTTTGTGGGGATGCATGTGGTGAGAGGGTTTGTATGTGTTGTGGGTGTTTGGGACAAGCTTGAGCCGGTGGGGTGATATCCTTTGGCCGCGGACTGAATTGCATGTCATTGATGAGGTCTTGTTGTAGGTCAGCAGTATCATGCGGACCTCAATTTTGAGCTTGGGATGAAATTAGATTTGAACCCCGGGTCTCGATTGAAATTTCTTTTCAGTCTCAGACATTTGAAGCTGATGCTGACAGACTCTAGCATCAAAGTATGTTGATATGAATGAACCCCCTTTCGCTTGGGTTAGTTGTGACTTGACATAAATTTGGAGAATGACTTGGTGAAATGCTGATATTAGGAGATTCCCGGTTCTCAACCTTTGATGGATGCGAGGAGTTGCCATATACCAAGTTCTAAAGCCGAAACTCCAAGATAGTTGTTGAGGTGACTTGGCCTTTCTTCGAAGATAGGTGTGACTTGATAAAGCCCCATTCCATGGAAAGAGACATGGCGAAAGCCACGGAATCTTTCTCTCGAATGTTTGATGAAGCCCCGGGTTCGACAAAGCGTCACTACGAGAGGTCCGATTAAAGGTTTGGTAGCCAAAGCTGACATGCGATGAAGTACCGGGCCAAATCGATCAACGTGAGAGCCCTCAGGTGAAGTTGTAGCATTACGTCATGAAGTGAGAAACCCATCTTTGATAACAACTAGAATCCTCGAGGCGAAATTGGCAACAACCATGCAACTAGAATCCTCCCTTCGAAGGGTGTCTTTCATATGGGAGCTGCAGCCATAGTGGCACTTGGCTTGTTCATGGCTTCAATCATATTCACCCTACGGTTTTCTAGGAATGGATTGTTGACTGCTATTGGGTCCTTGGAGTACCCTTTTCGGTAAGTTCTCACACCGCCCTTTTCGAGGCATACTAGTGGGAAGCACGAGTTTAGTTGTGTCCAAAGGGACATCGGGATCCATGGGGCGATGGTTGTGCAGTCGAAACCTTCCTTCACAAATCCACTGAAAGACATCGCTCAGAGGCATTCCGAAATCTTCAAGCTTACGGCTTCGCGACTTGGGCCCATTACCTTTCCTTGGCATGAAAGGAGTGGCATTGTTGCAATCCTGTCCCGAATAGGGCTGGGCAGGAAGCCCGTATTCAGCGGTTGCAACAACTTGCTGGCGATTGTGAGCCCTTTCAAATTTACCCCGAAATTGACCATTGCCCTTGCAGATCCGGATAGGAAATTGCTAAGTGAGGCCCTTAAATGCGGCTTCAAGCATGGGCGGAAGATGTCTAAGCGCTCCTCGTCGGAGGGAGGGATGGCCATTTCAGGCTTCAAGTTCCACCTTTTATAAAAATCCCCAATATTCTCATTCGGAAGAAGTCTTTGCATCGTCGTCTGCGAGGTCAACTCTGTTTGTCTCTCATTCCAAGTTGGCTTTATACTTATGCGTGAAAGTGTTGGTGATCTGTTCCCAAGTAGCCACGAACTTGGGTTTCAACCGAAAGAACCACTTTAGAAGCCCCTAGTTTTAAGGAGAAGAAGTCGGCCAGTTGCCCGGTTTGTGCATCCTTTGGCTTTGTAGGTGTCAAGGTGGATCTTGGGACGGGCAGCCCCATCAAACGGTTCGGCATCACGAACTTGTGCGGTAGAGGCATAATGGAATTGGGATATGCGGCCCGGGGGTGGCCTTCTTTCGTGTCGGCTAGGCGACCGCTTTCATCTCCTTATCTTTGTTCCATGAACCAAAGCCGGATGAGGGTCCGATGGTGGAACCGAGTGTTCAAGCCGGTGATCGTCTTTGGAGAGAGAGGTTACCATTGGCGGCACGCCGGCGAAAGTATGGCGGGGCACAGGGGCATAGGTGTAAACCTGTCCTTAGCCCAAATTACCCTGGGGAGTGTGAGTAGGAGCCTGGTCAAAGGGATAGAACCCAGCGGCTTGCTGTTGACTTCCAATTGGCAAATAGGGTAGTGGTAGACCTAAGGTGGCCGGGTAGCTCGAGTTCCCAAGAAACTTAAATACGGGTTGTGGCCCTTGGTTATTGAACTGCATGCATGCCTAGCTGGGGTGATGGTGTATAGCAGGGAGGATACGTAGTCCGGTGATTACAGATTAGACGGGGATTAGGGGCTTGGTGGCCCATTGATCCACTGAGTGAGAAATGGGTTTGTGGAAGCTGTGTTAGGAGCGGTGAACTAACATCGATTCATTGTCCCGAACCAAAGCTGTGGTGGCATCCCAAACCGTTCTTTGTGGCACTCTAAACTATTGTTGTGAAGGTTCGGCTTGATCGTTTCCGGCGAGATGGGATCCCAATTTCTTGTGGCATTGCAAGGTACCCCGACCATGAGAAGACATTCCGTACTGATTTTGTCCCACCGAGGAGCTTCGATCGATTCGTCCCGTCGAGTGCATGTAGTTGGGGAGAGGGAGTGACCCAAAGATCGAGGAGATTGTACCATAGGAGGCTGGTGGTGGCATCTGGAGTAACTGGCGGCCGAGAGTGGGATTGGGGTTTTCTTTGTCCCGTTGAGGCGGTCATGAAGGGATCTTGTGAGACTTGTGAGTCTTGCTTAGAGGCAGCCATTTGTCTTGTGAAGCAGTTCTTTGTCGAGGCATTCAAACTTCTAGAGGCCCCGCGAAGTTCAGGCCCGAGTCCATAGTTGACCGTCGTCAGACCAAAGCCAGGCGAAATCACTTACCAAGCGAATGGCGAAGCCCTGCGCCGAGTCTGTCAGGTATCAAGCTGTTGCGACTTCTGGGCTGCATTGAGGCACACCATGCTGCCTTTATAGTGGTGAATTCGAGATTTGTTTCCCCAAGCGAGTTATCCGGACCGGGTTGTGAATGTGCACCCAGGGCGAGGCCCAGAGGCGAAAGGATACCGCTGATTCACGGAGTTGAGATGAGAAGTGTGGCCCGGTGGCGGTTCCCATATGAGGAAAGTGGTAGCATTCCGCGGTAGTAGTTTGTCGACCAAAGAGAGGATGGGGATCCTCTTCCTCTGTACGAATATAGTGAAAGTCCCGTCGGTGTTGAGGGAAATAATTAAACTAAAATTCTGACGCCTTCCAAGAATTGATCATCGAACACCTCATTCGGTTGGTACAAGGAGTTTTAGTACTCGGATTTTAATATTAGCCATGATGACTCCACAGCCACAGTTCACGATTAAAATTCGGGTCGTCAACTCGAGACATCAAAAGAGAGCTGCACTTAGGCAAGCCCGTAGCGATATGGTGATCAAATCGCCCTTTGCTTGGCGAAGCCTTGGTACGAAGAGATGTGTTTGCGAAGTCTTGATTTTGAAGAAAGTGACTTGTGCAAAGCCTCGGTCTCATGATTGTGAATATACGACACAATTAGAGAGGCTTCTTTGGTAGGCATTAACGCGGCTACTGATCTTTTGAAATGAGTCTAAGCTCAAAGACCCAACCCATCTTATGTAAGCAAAGTGAAGAACCGGCGTGACCGAGAGAAGCCCCGCTCTGAATAAATGGCTTGACGAAAGTCCTCCTCAAAGAGTACAATGCTCTAATGCAAGTTGAATTGTCATGTAGCAAAAGAGGCAACCCATCCTTCTATATTTACTTTATTATTTTCTTTAGTCAATTAGTCAACCGGAAGAAAACGTAAAGAAAGACAATTTAGGAATGTATACCTGTGGGGGCATATTTTCGAAAAGTGGGGATGAATCCCGATTTGTATTATTTGATGGCCTCATTTGATGAATGCACTGAAAAGAACTCGCTTTTGGGTTTGACTCTTTTGAGAGAGCATACGTGTAGAAAGGTTTGTAAAAGTGTATGGAAGCCCCTATTTGGCGAAAATTGAGTGTTTAGCTCTATTTTTCCTATAATGTAGAAAAAGAAGACTCGTCGAGACATACGAAAACATGTTTTATTCAAAATGATCACAAGGTTGCTTAAAACCCTTTATTAATGTTCAAGTTATTCAAACCCCTAATCTCGATATGAACAAACATTTTGATTAATCATGAGGAGAAAGTGGACCAATACCGAGGTAAAGTTGGCGAATTGTGAAGAAAGATTGTGTATAGGAGAGGCTATTGATGAGACCGAGTTTTCTTGGGATTTGGATGTGTTTATGACCCGGACCATTTACGGTTGCCTACGTTCCCCTTAATATAAGGAGCTCGGGTCGCCGTAGTTCGGGCTTGAGCGTGTTTGGCTTTGGGAAAGAGGGTATGAACATTTGTGGTCCATTTGGTGAAAAAGGGTCGGATGGGAAGCTTGAATGATAAGGTACGGGCCTTGAGATGTTCCTTGACAAGTCGTTTTTGACGGCTTCTTCCGTGATTTCATTGCTTCTTGATCATCATCTTTCATTGGGAGAAATAATTTGAATACAACTTAAGGGTATTTGTGTTCCCTTGTAGTCGACAACTTCCGTTCTTCGAGCTTTAAATTTGCCCGTATGTCAAGTTTCGATTGGCGGTCTTTGGATCCTTGGCCTAATTTTTTTTTTTTAAGCTTTTTGCTTGGATTTTCTCTTTTTCTTTTGAAGCACATGAGGGCGAAGGCGGTGTGAATGTGTGCCCAAAATTTTGTGTTTGTTGGATTCACGCTAGTTTGAAGACATCCGGTTTAATTTGAAAAACGAGTCGCCACGCCATTTGATTACCTCAAAACTTTGAAAAAGGTTTTATGGGTTCGGAGGTTAAGTTACCCCTTGGGAAGAACGGATCGTCGTTCACCCAAGGTGCCTTGCCGGAGCAAGTCTCCCAAGATCCCATTAATCGTGCTTGCTTGCGTGCTTTCTTGTGTGCATGTGTTTGAAAATAAAGGAGGGAATGTCCCAAGTCGTCTTCCGGACGTACAAACCATTTGTTGGTTATCGCTCGGGATTTCTTGGATTTTTATGTATTCGGGATTATGATCCCGTCCTCATCTTGGACTTGTGATCATCGCATTTTTTTGGACCTTGGGACTTGCGTGATCGAGAGAATGACTCTCTTTGTAGTCAAAGATGAGGTTCTTTAGAAAAGGAGGGTCCTTAGCCCATCAATCCTACACTTTAAGATGGTCGAGCTCGTATAGATGCTTCATACTCATCTTAAGTGATAATCGGAGATATAGGGTTCAAAGGTGTCCCTTTTCTAAAGAGATTATGAAACCTTTATGGAAGGTACGATGTAAAGATAGGAACTTTTACATCGGTCCGTTCGAGTTACTAATGGGGAATGGGGAATGTTTGTAAAAATGAAATTTTAATGAAAAGATGACATTTTAGATTGCAAATGATGCATTTGATTTAAAGAAATGATCTTTATTGCAAATGATGCATAAAGATACGATTTTTATGCAAATGATGCATTTTTTGAAGAAATTGGCATTCATTATGCAAATGATGCATAAAGATTGCATTTTGAAAAGCATATGATGCTAGTTTATGGTAAAGACATGGTCTTTAAAGCAAATGATGCTTGGAAAAGGGATTTTGAATGCAAATGATGCATTTTGATTGAAAAGATTTGATTTTTATATGCAAAGGATGCATAAAGATGACATTTTTATTTGAAAATGGGGGTTTTAGGTGCAAAGGATGCACCTTTATGGGAAAAGACTACATTTTTATGACAAATGATGTCTAATGCATGCAAAAGGGAAGGGGAATATAAAGATGTGATCTTTAATCTACCAAGTCCCAAGCAATATAAAGGTAATGCAATGAGCAATTTATAAAGCAATTAGGATGCGAGGTTAGGGCGTGCGAGGTTACCAATGGCTTCCTTCTTCTTCGGGCGGAGCTAGGAGGAGAGGTTGGTCTTGGATCTTCAAGGAGGAGGGAGGGAGCTTCTTGGCCTTCTTCTTCACCTTCTTGAGCTTCAGCATGTTCTTCACGTATTTGGAGTGTTTGTGGGTGATTTGTGTGTTAATTGTTGTGTTGAAATGGGTAGAGGAGGGCTCTATTTATAGGCGATCTGGATAAGGCTAATGAAGCCGTGCGGCTAAGACGGCAGCTAAGCTAATGCGGCCGTGCGGCATTATCCACAATGACTCGGCATTCTAGAACCATCGGTAATGATTCATCCCCATTCTAGAACCTTTGCCCCTAATTACATTTCTAAATTGTCTTTCTTTTACATTTTCTTTCGGTTGACTAATTGACTAAAGAAAATAATAAAGTAAATATAGAAGGAGATGGGTTGCCTCTTTTGCTACATGACGAATTCAATTTGCATTAAGGCTATGGCTTTGTACTCTTTGTGCTGTAAGGGAAAACTTTAAGTCAAACCCATTTCTTTAGAGAGTAAGAACCTGAGCTTACTCACAGTGCCTTGCGAGTCACGTTGGTTGCTTCACTTTGCTACAAGATGGGTTGGGTCTTTGTTTCAAGACTCTATTTCGGCACCGATGACATCCGTATACCTACCATTTTCAGGTTGAAGCCTCTCTAATTGTGTCGATTCTGATCAATCATGAGGCCCCGAGGCTTTGCCAAGTCATTTCTTCCAAAAGGCTCAAGACTTCGCAAACACATCTCCTTCGGACCAAGGCACTCCGCCAAGCAAAGTGACGATTTGAAGTCGCCATATTGGCCATGGGCTTGCTTCAAGTGCGGTCCTTTGATGTGTCCTAAGGTTGAGACGGAATTTTTAATCGAGAACCGGGATTCATGCGTGGCTAATATTAAATCCACTTGTACCCAATCAGAATGAGGTGTTGATGATCAATTTTTGGAAGGCGTCGAAATTTTTAGTTTAATGATTTTCCCTCCAACATAAGCGGGACTTTCACGGTAGTCACCGGAGGAAGAGGATCCCCATCCCTCTCTTGGTCGAGATAAACTACCGCCGGATGCCCACCCACCTTCACTTCATATGCAGAACGCTCCACTTAGAGACACCACTCATCTCACACTTTGTGAATCGGCCATCCTTTCGGCCTCGATGCGGTACACACATTCACAATTCGATCTCAGGGATAATCGTTTGGGAAACAAATTGAATTCGGTAGATTTGGGCCGATGTGGTGTGCCTCCAATGCGGTCTCGTCGCGGCCGGTTTGGTTCGGTCACGAGATCGGTCGGGGGCTTCTCGGTTACATCGGTTTGGTATGATTTCTCGGTTGGGTTTTTGGAGACTGACGGTCGACTATGGATCTCAGATTTGAACTTCTCGGTCCGGTAGTTTGGAATGCCTCGGCTTGGCAACTAACCCGAGTTCAAGACGGCCGGTCCCTCGGCACCTCACAAGTCTCACAAGATCACGCTTCATGAGCCAGCCTCAGCGGGATAAGCGTGCAGGCCCCAATCCACTCTCGGTCGCCCGAGGCTACTCCAGGATGCAGCACCACCGGCCTTCTATGGTACAATCTCTCCTCGATCTTTTGGGTCGGCCCGGCTCCCCAACTACAGGCTGACGGCGGGGGACAGAATCGGATTCACTTGCCGAGTTCCTCGGTGGGGGACAAAATCGGTACTGGGAATGTCTTCTCGTAGTTAGGGGTACCTTGGGAATGCCACGGCAAATGGTGGGATCCCATCTCGGTTCGGAGGAAGCTTGATCAAGCCGGGACCTTCACAACAACCTGAGTTTAGAGTGCCCACGGCGCTTAGAGTTGGGATGCCACCACGGTTTGGTTCGGGACAACTGAGAATGATGCTAGTTGGGCTGCTCACTAACGCGGCTTCCCTTGAACCCATTTCTCACTCGGGGATCAATGGGCCACGCTGAAGCCACTAATCACTGTCTCATCGAGAATCACTTGGGACCACGGTATCCTCCCGGTTATACACCATCACCCCGGCCCGAGCATGCATGCGGTTCAACAATCAAGGGTCACAACCCGTATTTAAGTTTCTGGAAACTCGAGCTACCGGCCACCTCAGGTCTACCATTACCCTCTTTGCCAATTGGAAGTCAACGGCAAGCCGCTGGGTTCTATCCCTTTGACCGGGCTCCTACTCACACTCCCCGGGGTAATTTGGGCTAAGGACGGAGTTTACACCTATGCCCCCGGAGGCCCTGCCATACTTTCGCCGGCGTGCCGCCGATGGTAACCTCTCTCTCGGCCACGATCACTGGCTTGAACACTCTGGTTCCACCATCGGACCCTCATCGGCTTTGGTTCATGGAACTGACATAAGGAGATGAAAGCGCGGAGTCTCGCCTAGGCGACACGAAAGAAGGCCGCCCCCGGCCCTTGAGATCCCAATTCCATTATGCCTCTACCGCTCGAGTTCGTGATGCCGAGCTGTTTGATGGAGCTGCCTGTCCCAAGATCCACCTTGACACCTACAAAGCCAAAGGATGCACAAAGCAAGGCGGTCGGTGACTTCTTCTCCTTAAAACTAGGGGCTTCTAAAGTGGTTCTTTCGGTTGAAACCCAGTTCGGGGCTACTTGGGAACAGATCACCAACACTTTCCACGTGAGATAAGTATAAAGCCTTGACTTGGAATGAGAGACAAACAGAGTTGACACTGCGACGACGATGCGACACCCCGAGATGAGAATATTGGGGATTTTTATAAAGGTGGAACTTGAAGCTCGGTGAAATGGCCATCCCTCCCTCGACGAGGAAGCGATTAGACATCTTCCCGAGTCATGCTTGAAGCCGCATTTAAGGGCCTCGCTTAGCAATTTCCCCTATCCGGATCTGCGGGCGATGGTCAATTCGGGGCTAAATTTGAGAGGGCTCACAATCGGCGGCAAGTTGTTGCAGCGCTTCACGAGATGCTGGGCTTCTGCCCGGCCCTATTCGGGACGGGATTGCAACAATGCCACTCCTTTCGTGCCAAGGAAAGGTAATGTGCCCAAGTCGCGAAGCCTTAAGCTTGAAGATTTCGGAATGCCTGCGAGCGACGTCTTTCGGGGATTTGTGAAGGAAGGTTTGACCGAGACAACCATCGGCCCATGGATCCCGATGTCCCTTTGGACTACAACTAAACTCTGTGCTTCCCACTAGTATGCTCTGAAAAAAGGGCGGTGTGAGAAATGGCCCAGAAAGGGTACTCCCGAGGACCCAATACAGTCAACAATCCATTCCACCCAAGGAAAAAACCGTAGGGTGAATATGATTGAAGCCATGAACAAGCCAAGTGCCACTGCCATGGCTAACAGTTCCCATATGAAAGACACCCTTCGAAGGGAGGATTCTAGTTGCATGGTTGTTGCCAATTTCGCCTCGAGGATTCTAGTTGTTATCAAAGATGGGTTTCTCACTTCATGACGTAATGCTACAACTTCACCTTGAGGGCTCTCACGTTGATCGATTTGGCCGGTACTTCATCGGTATGTCGGTTTTACGGTCAAACCTTTAGCTGGACCTCTGTAGTGACGCTTTGTCGAACACAGGGCTTCATCAAATCATTCGAGAGAAAGATTAGTGGCTTTCGCCATGTCTCTTCCACGGAATGGGGCTTTATCAAGTCACACCTATCTTGAAGAAAGGCCAAGTCACCTCAACAACTATCTTGGAGTTTCGACTTTAGAACTTGGTATATGGCAACTCCACTGCATCCATCGAAAGGTTGAGAAGCGGGAATCTCCTCATATCGGCATTTCGCCAAGTCATTCTCCAAATTTATGTCAAGTCACAACTAACCCAAGCGAAAGGGGGTTCATTCATATCAACATACTTTGATGCTAGAGCACAGTCGGCATCGGCTTCAAATGTTCGAGGCGAAAAGAAATTTCAATCGAGACCGGGGTTCAAATCCAACTTCATCCCAAGATCAAAATTGAGGTCCGCAATCTGTGACCTACAACAAGACCTCATCAATGACATGCAATTCCAGTCCGCGGCCAAAGGATATCACCCCACCGGCTTTCCAAAGCTTGTCCCAAGCAGTCCACAACACATACAAACCCTCTCACCACATGCATCCCCACAAAAATCTCCCCGAGGGCTCGTGTAGCATGCAAAACATGAATCAATAAAACAAAAAAAACAAAAAAAAAAAAACCCTAAGCGATCGCGATTCATTTTAGTTCCATGCATGCATCCATCATCATGAATGTCATATGTGCATTTGTCCCTCTACTAACAAATGTAGCAATTCAAGCACGAAAGACCGAGTTTTCCATCACTACCCAGAAGCCTCTCCGCGGCGAGGATGGTCTCCAGCGGCGTAATTCCAATGACTTCAACGGAACTACCCGGATAGTGATACCTCGAGGTCAACACCCTCTTGGTTCAAACCCCTCAAGCGCCACGTCGGCTTGTGCTCGGACACCTAAAGTCGACATCGGCTGATTCGGACACCTCAATCCTGCACCATTTTGGCCTCGGACACATTAGGACAACACCGCCTTGGCTCCCGGGTCTGACGGTGCATCAAGTCCGTGTAGACATCTTCCGACATCTCGGTTCGGCAAAGGCGACCTCCAATATCCACAAATGGATGAAGACGGCCTCCGGCATCTACGGTTTGGCAAAGATAGTCCCCGTGTCTATAGCTTGGCGAAGACAAGCTCCGGCGTCTACAACTTGGTAAAGACAACTGACATCCACAAACATATGAAGACCGCCTCCGGTGCATACAATTCGGTTAGAGACGCCAAGTTCTCAAATGCAAATTGGTCGGGACGCCAAGTTCTCAAAATGCAAATCGATCGGGGACGCCTTGATACAATTCGGCCGAGAGACGCCAAGTTCTCAAATGCAATTTGATCGGAGACACCAAGTTCTCGAAGAGCGAAGTAGGTCGGGGACGCCAAGTTTTCAAATGCCAATCGGTCGAGAGGTACCTCACGCCCCTAAATGTTTCAACATCTCGATCGGATACATCAAGACTCTCGACACTATCAGCTACCACAGCGGCCTCACGACTTGCTCTCTGCGGGTAAGCACGGCAAAGGTACGTTAGTCCCTCGACATATCTCAAAATATGCATACATTCATAAATGTTGCATGATTACTCATGGCTTTAGCTATCTCTATCTCCATGCAAATAGCGACGTAAGCTTTAATTCCTTAAGTGTGACGGCCTCAGAATTATCAAAAGGCCCGAGTGGATTTCGAACTACGTCCGAGACTTGATTCCCGCTCGGGATACGTAGGTAGCCTACCATAGGTCCCGGCCGCCGGCCCAACACGGTCGCCACTTTTCCCCGGTAATCATCGTAAGCTCGAATCTTCCCAGCCCAGAATGCCCTCAAATAGTCTCCGCCAGTACAAAACCTCGACTTAGGTTCATACTCTGAGCGAGTCCCCATTTAGGTTCATACTCTGAACTAAGTCCCCATTTAGGTTCATACTCTGAGGCCAGTCCCCATTTAGGTTCATACTCTGAACTAAGTCCCCATTTGGGTTCATGCTTGAACTAAATCTCAACTTAAGGATTCATACCCACTGAATCGAGTCCTCATTTGGGGTCCATGCTTCGGCCCGAACCTCAACTTAGGTTCATCCCTAGATGAAAGTTAACGGAATCCGTTTCTTTCCTCGTTTTCACCTCGGCGACAAACATAAGATCGATCCCTTCAAATGAAGTCCACCAAAAGGCTGTCTATCCCCTCGAGTCCATCCCCAGCGAAAGGATACGAACATCGAAGGAAATCGTTTCAAAACAAGTAGATACCTCCAGATCACCCTTTGTCAAGGTCCGAGGCACCTAAGACGCTATCATCAAGGTTCGAGGCACCTAAGACGCCATCATCAAGGTTCGAGGCACCTAAGACGCCATCATCAGGTTCGAGGCACCTAAGACGCCATCATCAAGGTTCGAGGCACCTAAGACGCCATCATCGAGTTCGAGGCACCTAAGATGCCATCGTAAGGTTCGAGGCACCTAAGACGCCATCATCAAGGTTCGAGGCACCTAAGACGCCATCACCAAGGTTCGAGTCACCTAAGACGCCATCATCAAGGTTCGAGGCACCTAAAACGCCATCATCGAGGTTCGAGGCGCCTAAAATGCCATCATTAAGGTTTGAGGCACCTAAGCGCTATCACACACAACACTAGGAAAGCGATAAATTGCAATGCATCCCTAATTCGACAAAGCAGAAATCATTACCGGGCGACTTCCCAAAAATAGTCAAACCATAGGGCAACTTCCCCAAAATAGTCAAATCATAGGGCGACTTCCCAAAAATAGTCAAATCATAGGGCGACTTCCCAAAAATAGTCAAATAATAGGGTAACTTCCCAAAAATAGTCAAAATCATAGGGCGACTTCCCAAAAATAGTCAAATCATAGGGCGACTTCTCAAAAATAGTCACATCTTAGGGTGACTTCTCTAAAATAGTCCCTCTAGGGTCGACGTGCGAAGATAGTCGAAAAACTCGAACTACGACCAGGCTTGATTCCTCTTAAGGATACGTAGGTAGCCTATCATTAGGTTTAGCCACCGGACCAAAATGGTCATTCCTTTCCCAGTGATGCGAGATATACAACTCTAGCCATCAGGACCAAAAATGGTCATTCCTATCCCATGAGGTTTCTTTCGGCAACCAAGCTGAACTCGCTTACCGGGTTGACATCCTAAAACAGTCACTCCGGGGTCGGCGTCGAAAACCCGAACTACGGATCGGCTTGATTCCTCTTCGGGATACGTAGGTAGCCTATCATTAGGTTCGGCCACCGAGACCAAAATGGTCATTCCTTTCCCAGTGCGAATATACAACTCTAGACATCGGGCAAAATGGTCATTCCTATCCCAGCGGAGAGTTTCTTTCGGCAACCAAGCTGAGAACTCGCTTACCGGGTTGACATCTTATCGACGTCGAAAACCCGAACTACGGCAGGCTTGATTCCCTTCGGGATACGTGAGTAGCCTATCACCGTCGGGCTCTAAGTGCTCCAATTTGAGTCGTTAGTATTTTCGTTAGAAAACTAACAAAAGCCTAACATCCTAACATTTCTAACTTTTCTAACAAAGCAAGGGTGAATTGGGGATTGCTATTTGGAGTTAAACAAGTAAAGGAATCTCCACAAATGTTGAATTTCCAGCTGGAAGGCTTCTTTGAAACAACAAGCTGGTTGAATTTTTGAAAATATATTCCTCTTGTCCAAAGCCTGGGCGACATTTAATGAGCAGTGCACGCTTCCGGACTTGTCCGCGCGGATACGAATGTAATTCCCAGTGGCCTATAAATTTGAACCCTCCTCTCTCGGTTTACCACAACACAATTCACTCCACGGAAGCTATTCTCTGGCGAAAAACAAGGAGAAAACGGTACAAATCAGCAGATTGCTTTGTTTTCCTCTTAGGTCTTTCCCAATCTCTCACCCTAAACACTCTCAAATCACTCTTAAACATACTACAAGCTCAGAAGCTCAAAGCAGCACTAAAGAGGGGAGGGATTAGAGAGAAAACATAGAGGACTTAAGTGTCCCCTACTTGCCATTTCTCTTTGGCCAAGCTCTATCCATCAAACACTAAACACATCCAAGCCTTGAATCCATTCAAACTACAAATGCAAGAAGATAGGGTTAAACCACCATTGGTAAACCCTCCTTCAGCTATATACCTAAATCTCTCTCATCAATGCATGCATGCATTTCAAAGATGCCAATTTATTTGTTGTCCATTCCTTGCCCTAGATCGAAGAGGATTCGCTACTAGAACCGGGCCTTTTACCAATGAAATATCCGTCAGTGATTCCACATTTCCGTCGGTAAATGGATATTACCGACGGAATTAGCCGTCCGTCGAGTTCCGTCGGAAGTAATTGGACGGTAATACCGACGGACTAATTCCGCCGGAAATACGTCCGTGTGGATTATCCCTTGAAAATGCGAAATTCCGTCGAGAACCGTCAGTCGGGAAATGAGTAGCAGCGAGCGGTTAACCGGAGCAATTGCCGGAGGTTACCGATGGAAATATCCATCGGTAAATATTAAAAAAATAAATAAATAAAACCCATTACCGACGGTTATAACCGTCGGAAACCAAAAAATTTACCATCGGATATGTCCGTCGGAAATCTAAACCCTAAACCGACGGATATGTTCGTCGGTAATGAGTTTTATTTTTTAATTTTTATTATTTTCCGACGGATATTTCCGCCGGAAATTAGTATTATTTATTTTTTTTTTTAATTTACCGACGGAAATTTCCGTCGGTAATCTGGCCAGATTTTTAAAAAAAAATTCTGTTTTATTATTAAACCACTGTAAAGGCGTAAACTGTTCAAACAACTGTTTTAAACAAATACAATTACAAACTACAAACACACACAAACAACTGTTTCGCTTGTACATCAAATAAAATACATATGTTTGTCCAAATCAAGCGACGGGGAAGGGGAAAGGGAAACGGCCGGGGAAAGGGAAAGGGAAAGGGGGAAAGGGGAAAGGGGGAAAGGGGAAAGGGAAAGGGAAAGGGGAAACGGGGAAAGGGGAAAAGGGAAGGGGAAAGCAGTAGGGAAAAGGGGAAAGGGAAAGAGAAACTACATATGTTTGTTTGTTTGTTTAATTACATGTCAATGAAAATTCATGTTTAACAACCACGAGCGGCTGCCATTCTTGCTACCGCTACCACCACCATGCATGTATAAACCTATCAAGATATTAATTAAAAAACAATATATCAATATATATACAAATAAAAAGACAATAATAAAATGTAAACATTATATATATGACATTTACAATTAAATAATACTTGCGCCCTTTGGGAGAGATAGATATTTCCATTTTTCCTTCCTCATTAATAATTGCGTCCAAATTAACCCGCCGGATGGTTCACTACGTCCCGGGAACCAGAAGTAGATCCCCTCCCTCCCGTCCTTGTTGAAACAAGACGATGGACAAAACCCGCAACCTTCCTCTCTTTGAGCGATTGCCACCTCGACCCGACATATCTAAACTAGTATATTATATATGTAGACGAGAAAATATTATCAAGTAGAACAAAATTTAAATAGTAGGAAGCATTCAAAATAATGACTACATGTCCAAGCAAATTATGGAGTAAGATGTTTGCGGCCAATATACACTATGTGAAAGAGTCCCACTACCACCATCACTACTACTACCACCACCACTACGTACTACCACCACCACTAATACCACTCCTACCGCTACTACCACCACTACTACCACTACTATTACTAATACTACTACGTATACCACCACTACCACCACCACCACAAAATTAACAAAATATAG